>VYZT01038280.1:94756-131072 GCA_013400735.1 Pomatostomus ruficeps | reverse complement strand
ATTGAGAGTGGAAAAAAAAGCATTTTATATTTGATCTTAGTGTTTCATGCTACATTGAGTGGTAGGGTTCTTGTTTTCGTTGCATACTTTTCTTGGATGTGATCAGCAAGGGAGAGAGACGGGGTCTGAGTATAATAATAGGACCCATCAGTGACCCATTAGCACTGGGAGGAAAAATGCTTCAGCCTTTTCAGTAACTTCATTGGTGCAGTCACTACAGGGGAGTGGGGTTCTGGGCTTGTAACCAGCCTTCTCATTCCTGCTGTGGGAGTCACTGCAAACCGTGGTTCACTCAGCCAGCAGAGGTGGGGTATGTGATGCACAGCTGGTGTGTGAAGCTCACTATTAAAGTTGGGTAGGGGTAAGTTTTTGAGCTGCTATAACCAAGACAGTCTTGGGAATTAAAAGAAGTGGTACTTAATCTAGATGTGTGCAGTGAAGGTATAAAATCAGCCACAGGCAGTTGAGAAGTTACACCTCCTTTGTGGCTGGAGCGGGAAATAAGTGTGTTGTTCTGGGGAGAAAATTTCAATGTTAAGATAAACTTAAAAAGAGGCAAACTATTAAATTTGTAATTTGTGTTGTAAATTCCTGTTCATGATCTCTCATTGTTAGAACATCACAGTAATCAGTTTTCTGTTTGGTCTTGGGTTACAGGTTGGTGTAGTAGGTGCAGGCCTTTCTGAAGTCTGACCCTAACAGTGCAGGGGTGAAAAAAGGCTTCTGTCTCCTTGCTTGAGGAGGAGACACTATGTACACCTTAGATTGTTTTTCTGAATTGCACAGTTGTAAATTTAATTCTGAATATATATTTTGTTGCCTATCATCTGTTCTTGCCTTTTGAGTCCTTAATTTGAATTATCAGGCCTATAGCATTCATACCTAGAGTACTGTATTAAATAGTGAGGTTGAACATTTCTCCTAAAAACACTCTGCAGTGAGAGTAGCCCTAGTAATATAAACAATTATCCTTATTCCATTAATGTATAGAATACACATGGACACAGAACTTGTTGCCATGAAAACTCAGCGAGTTATGTTCCTAATAACTTTGAACTTAGTCTTAAACCTTAGAACTAGGTTTAAAAGAAGCACTGGAGATGAGTTTATAAACAGTTGTGGGGTTTCTATACCATTCTGCTGCTTTAAGCCTAAAACATGTTAAAACTGATCATTTTATATTGTTGAAAAATACTTAAGAAATAGTGTTGCTTCTGAAGTAACTTTATTTCTCCTTAATTTTTGGGCTTTGTTTGGTCATGTGTCTTAAATTCTTTGAGTTTTGTACCTTAAAACAATGCTTAGTTCCTAATACTGCTTCTTTTTCCTCCATTAGTTTATACAACCATATCCAGCTCTCTAGTAATTTAATGCCTGGTTGTGACTACTCGCTCTTTAAGGTAGGCTTGCTAATGTTTTTTCTTTAGTTATGCATGTTGATGGATGGTTTCATGACTAACCAAGACACTGTCCAAATATTTCACTTAAGACATTTAGGAACATGGTTGAGAATGTCATAAAGGTGCTAATTTTTTTGAGGAGGTCCCAAACATGTGCTGTCTGAAAAGCAGGCTGTCCCTTCTGAAATTGCAAGTACTTGCTTTAACACATCACAGACAGTAAATTTTAACGTATTCCTGTATTAGTCTTCATGCTGTGTTGAAGATGTTTGTGCGAACAATTAAGTGTAAATTTTTCTAATATGGAAGGTTTTCCAGCTCTGTCACTTGATGTGAAATGAGTTAAAATGTCTGTGGGAGGCAGCAATGTTCCCCAGTACTCCTTATGGGTACTACTAGCCAGATGCACAATGCTCCTATTAATTTTTACACTACCAGTTAAATGCTGTTTCTCTTGAGCATGAAATAGCAAAGTGCACCCAACATGGATGCTTAGAACATGCTGAGGAAGTGTCCAAACTAGTGAATAGGAAATGCTGATGGGAAGGTGTACCTGAAATCATGCCTCAGCTGGGGTGGGGACCTGAACTGGAGCTCTGGGTTAAAGCCTAACCTCTTGGCAGTGCTTCTATCATGCAACTTCCTTTCTGGATTCTGATACCTAAATAGTCCCTGAAGTACTAGGGCGTGGTTCCTCCTTTGCTTGTAAAATGTAGCCACAGGCTGGGGCTCCTCAGCAGACTGTGTACGCCATTTGCAGACCCTGCAGCTTTATGTAGTGAAGAGGGGATGCTGCTTGGGTTTGGGAAGGTGGTGGTATTCTAGGTGACTGAGAAACCTTACTAGAATTTTAAGAAGCTGTAGGCCCTTCAGAGATGATGGATAATGCTTGTATTTTTTGCATGAATCCTAAATTTGTGTTTTAAGTACATGTATCTGTTCTGTGTTTGCTTATCATCAAGCAGTATTAATTCTATAACCTCATGGAACAGGTACAGAATTGGCAGCTGTTTCAAGCTTCTGGGCAGTCTCTCTCTGCTGTCCTTCAGTTGTGACCTCTTAAGAGGTCCTCTTAAAGGTGATGCAGTTTAAGCTCTGGAGCTGCCAGTGGGGGTGTTATATTTAAAGTGAGATGACACCGCTCCATCCTGCATGTTGAACACTTAGTTTTCAGCCACGAGTTCTGTGGTGCAGGTCTTTTAGTGGACAGTTCTTAACAGAATTCCTCTGTCTAGACAATTACTTTTTGAGTGACTTTCTGAAGTGCAGCACAGCTGGTTGATATGGTGGTAGCAGCTGGCTGCTTTGCTGTGTCAGCGCTTGCAGAGTCATTTAATTCAGTGCAGGGCCACTGGTAAAATGTGAATCAGCTCTTGCTTTGAAAGGGTATGTTGAGGGTTTTTTTTGGCCCTGACAATGAAAACTGTCTTATTTTCACCTTGTGTGTGGAGGAATTCATTGAGAGAGACTGCCAAAGGTGTCTGTTTCAGTGAAATAATCTGTGTACATAAGCAAAGCACTTGGCTGGTCTTGCACTGAGTGCAAGACGTAAAATAAGGACTCCAGATAAAATTAGCAGCTACATTCTGGTTTCATGCAGGGCAAAGCAGGTGGTTGTCTTTGCCTTTTGCCTCAGGGGGTTTTTTACTCTAATATGTAACTAAGAATTTGCCTGGGCTATGATGCTTCTGTAGAAATAAAAATTTATTAGAGTGTGCACTTGTTTTGGAAGTTTGGTATTGGTGTGAGACAGTATTTTTGGACATTCTGGTGTGTATCTTAAACCATACACTTCTCTCAACTTGCTCCTTTCAGTTATTACGGGCCTTTTGGTGGTTCTTTAGGAAAAATGGAGATGGAGTCTGATTTAACTTGTGGCCTTTCTTTGCAGGATGGGATTGAACCCATGTGGGAAGATGAAAAAAACAAGCGAGGAGGCCGATGGCTAATTACACTAAACAAGCAGCAGAGACGAAGTGACCTTGATCGCTTCTGGCTAGAGACAGTAAGCACTGTGGCCTTGCTGAGGAGCCTTGTGTTTGTGTGGAAATACATTTCACTGGTTTGATCTCTGTGTGCTGTGCTGGTCTTCGAGCTTCTTGGCAGCAGTGTCCTGTAGGGTTATATTGACAGGCTGTACTTGGAACATGTTATTTCAGTAGGGATCCTTCATGTAGGTGTATTGTGTCTAATATTTCTTGTAACAGGCAGCAACAGGGAGAGCTCTGCAGGACTGATGAAGCTTTTCCCATGTAATGTACAGAACAGCTGTTGAACTACTGTGAAAATAATATATTGTCTTGAGTGCAACTTGCTGATTCAACTGATAAAACAATTGATAAACAATTTGTTTTACAAATAGTATTTTAAAAAATGAATAGTTTTCAGGTTTTGCTTTGTTGAACAAGGGACTTTCAGATTTATTTTTTTCTTTCTGTATTTATCTTAATGCTGGGATAGGCAATAACAGTGCATTCATCCTGTATATACAGCATAAAAATACTTACTGTTTTTCATTGATTTCTTTGGAATAGAATTGAATGGTAAATATATTTCTAGAGACTGTGGATTGCAGTAAGTGTGTTGTCTAGGAACTGACTCAGAATAGCCTAAAACAGCCTAGGGGAATCTAGGATTTAGGGACATGGATTGCAGACAGGACAATGCACAGCAGTCTTGTCAAATCTCATCTTTTTTCCTTGCTTTTGTGAGAGGCAAGAAGTATTGCACCCCTTTGAAAGGGAGAAATGGTCTTCAGAATCAAAGCAGAGGTGTCCCAAATATCAGAACTTTCAGGATCTGTGTAGTCGCTGTAGCTGTGATTTGAAGAGAGCATTGTGAGCATCACAGTACTGGGCAGTGTGACTGCAAGTGAGCAAATTAACATCCTGCTGCATGCACTTGGCCTAATGCATGTGTGAGTCCTGACTCCTTATAGCCATGACATATGGCTTGGGAACGTGGAGATACTGTGTAAAGGCTAGAGGGCTCTGCTTTTTGCTTAGCAGTGAGCAATGGCACGGAGCCTAAATACCCAGGTGACTGTGATATGTGCCCTCAAACAACCCTGTCACTTCTAATTCCAGTGATTACGTGCAACCAATTCTCTACAATAGAAATCAAAGCCTTTATAACTCCCCTTTGGAACAGATTTTTATTACAATATAATGATCTCAACTGTGAACTAAACTTCAATTGAGAAGACTTCTTTCCCTGTTGTGCAACATTCATGACGAATGTACCTGACTGGTGTTTATTGAGCATGGTAGTCATCTTTGCGTGTATGTGAACTGAGGCAGTTGGTCAGTATTTTGTATATTTGTGTGTGGTTTCATCTTAACCACTTAAGGCTTGAATTGCTCAGTGAGTGCGTGCAGCCTGCAGTTGGGTGTAACATTTAAGGAATGTATAATTATATCGGATTTATTTGTTAGCACACCTTGTCCTTTTTGTATTTCCTCAAGTAAGCCAGCCCTTGTGGCTCTGATGGGTACTGGAAGACCTGCTTTGTTTGCAAAGTTACAAACATGTTGAATTTCCAAATGTTATAAGTGATACTAGCAAACTGATATAATAGCAGTGCATTTAATGTACTCTGGAAGTGAAGTAAACAAGTGTCCATTTGCAGATTCAGTGGGCAGAAAGATTTTTTTTTTTTAAATTCAGCGTAGTCTAGGCAAATCTGTCTCAACCACAAGAAACCATTAGTTTTGAATATCTGGATTGCTTGTTTCACAAGTTGCAAGCTGAAGATTTTAAATACCACTTTCACAATTAGCATGTTGCATGGGGCTGTGACCCAGCTCAGTCTGATGTTCCTGGCCAATTCGAAGCTTCACTGTTAGAAACCTGAGGAAGGATCTTGTGTTACTTGTGCACTTGCATCGGTACGCTTGTGTTAAACACTGTTGAGGATCATTGATGCCCACTTAAAAGAGTTTATGGAAATGCTGAAGGTACCTGCTTTGATAGGAAGTAACATTTCATTGGATAGCACATTTCATCTGACTGCAGTCAGAGCTACCTCTGAATTGACAGGCATTGAAGTTAAACCTTACAGAGCTGATGTTGTGCAAATAGTCCTTAACAGGTTCATCCTAGATAATGTATGGAAGCGCCTGAAATTCCAGATTAGTTTACCTGTGTTAACTGTACTGTAGGGAGAAGAATACATTGCTCTAATTCTTCTCTGGTTTTGGGCTAGGCGTAGAAGGCAGTACTCTGTAAATGATCAGCTGTGTCAGAACTTGCAGCAGGTGGGAGAGGAGGAGGAATGGAAAATTCAGAATAGGAGGAAGATGCCCTACTAGAGTTTATGTTCACTTGTAATATTTGGAACTTCAAAAACACACTGCAATAAATAGAAAATGATTGCTGTATGGCAAGTGGCTGCAGGCAATAAAATGTATTCCCCAGTCCTTGAGTGCACAGAGCGTTTCCCACAGAACAGATTCTGACTCTGAACTGCTTCTTCTTTTACAGCTGCTGTGCCTTATTGGGGAGTCATTCGATGACTACAGTGATGATGTGTGTGGTGCTGTTGTTAATGTTAGAACTAAGGGTGATAAAATAGCAATATGGACAACTGAATGTGAAAATAGGGATGCTGTTACGCATATAGGGTAAGTACTGTGATCGATGCTGTGGCTGTACGAAGTGTAACCATGCATGTAAAACCAGCTTGATAGAGAAGGCGTTTCAGGCAAGGGGAGCCTGTGCAGAGCTGTATCCCAAGGTTAAGTAACTGTGCCAAATTGTGTTTGGTTCTTCATTTCTGAACTACAGTGAAGGCAGTGCAGCAGTACAGAGTAGTTACTAACACATGTCCACACACAAGTCTTGGCAAGAATTCTCATTTCACAAGGAGGCATTGTAATTAATAACTGTAGGTAAAGTGCAGTCTGTTCCAGCCTGCCAGTTTGTAAAGGTGGGTAGTCGGTAAGAGTAGAGCATTGATAAGACTTTTTCCAGGAAAGTGTTGCTTACAAATAAGAGACGAAAGGTGTTGCAAGTCTTAAGCACATAAGGACATACTTAAATTTGAAAAAAAAAAAAAAAAAAAAGTTGTACTATGATATGCTGTGAAACTCTGCAGGTGTTTTCCTACCTTTTGCTTCTGTTTAAGTACAGATAAAACAATGCTGAGATTCCTGGGTTATTTGACCTGTGCAATAGAATACTGTAGTCTTTGTTCTAGTAAGCAGCAGTAGTTATCTCAGGTTATCATGAGTCTGCTGTGGAGCATGCATGTTGTGCTCTAGCGTGTAGCAAGTATTACTGATTACACAGTTACTATTTAGACAATTGTGTAACTGCAGTTACTAATTACCCAGGTATTTAGAGGATTCTGGAGTATTGATGCTGTGGAATTACTTGCTGCTAAATTTGTCCTTTTAGGCCACTTATTTTATGCAAACAAATGAAAATATTTCTCTTCCCGGCTTAGTGCATCTGTCTTAAGCCAAAATTTGAACTGTCAGGCATAGCAGCTTACTAACTTTTTCACTACCTGATGGCTCTTTTGACATACGCCTTATTTGGAACTTTAAGGATGTGTCTGCCTTCTGTTAACAGTTTTGTTAAACAGTCATGTTTTCAGGCTTAAATGGTGTTTAATAATAAACAAGCAAAACTATGGTATTCATCTTCTGCTACCAGAATGTTGCAATAAACCTAGCAGGCATCAGACAGCATTTTAGAATGGTATTAATCATTACTAAGGAGTTGACTCCTTTATGGAAGTGTGAAAAAGTTCAGATTTTTGCAGGCTGACATGAGGACCAAGGTAAGCTATAATGACCACTGGCTCCATATCACCCTAACTCCAGGCAGGAGTGGCCATTGGTGACTCGCATCTCACTCTGTTCTAAGGAATTCACTGTGTGTGTCTAAGGCAGGTACTGCTGCTTCTTTCTCTTAAGACGTAAGAATCGAGCTGGTTTTTCCTAAAGCTTCTGTTGGGGAACGTGAGCATCACCAGGTCTGTGGGAGTCTTTCTATCAGTAGTTAAAGGAAAGGCAGCAACTCCGTGCATCCGAGATGTGTGGTGATTAAAACTGACTTTTCTGGGGAATTGCTGCTCTCTTTGGTTCGGGTGGCTTTATCATCTCAGTAGTTCTGGAATTGTGAACCATGAGTTCTCCATAGCTGTTTTGTTTCTATGTGTGGAAATACAGCTTTCAGGTATTAATGATACTCACACGACTGCAGTGTAGAGTCCCTGCATTCTGCATTTATTTAGGCCTGTTAATTATTTTTTGTCCTATTATACATGGTAAGTCATTTTACAAAACTCTAAGTGGGTGTTAGATGCAATACACTAGAAAAATCACATTTCAAGTCTCTTATGTATATCTGAGAAATTGTTTCTAAGCAGGCAGCTCTTTTTGATGGTGTCCGTGTACTAATTCTTTCCTAAGGCTTTTGCTTAAACTGTTGTTCTATTTCTTTTCCTCTCCAGGAGAGTATACAAGGAAAGATTAGGACTTCCTCCAAAGATAGTGATTGGTTATCAGTCCCATGCAGACACAGCTACTAAGAGCGGCTCCACCACTAAAAATAGGTTTGTTGTTTAAGACGACACCTTCTGAGTATTCTTTCATAGGAGACTGCGTCAAGCAATCGAGATTGGGAGCTGAACCAAAGCCTCTTCAAAAGCAGAGTGGACTACATTTAAATTTGATTTCCATCTAAATGTTGCTAAGATTTGTGAGAAGTCTCATTCGCCTTTGTCTTGTACTTCTATGTTCAATTTTTCTATTTTGGCCGAAGTAACAGTTACCAATCGGAATTTTAGTACACTTCACCCCCCAAATCCTAAAGTGTGTTTCTGGCCCACTCTGTAATAGCTTGGTAGAAACATTGCTATTGCAAAAAGATAATTTGTTTATCCACAGTATTCGGAAAAGAAGTTGCATTTCTGTACCTGCAGGAAATTACTCTGTTTTACATTTGCATTGTATGCAGTAAGATTTTGCTGGTTTGGAAAAGAGTATGGTGCATACAGTTTTCTAGCAATTTTTTTATACAGCATCATCTTTGCTGTAACCTATGCTGATGGCTGCTAGATTAATTTATTTGTTTTCCCTATTTGATAACATTAGTGATATTTTGATTTCAGTTGTTTTTGCTCATGTAACATTTGGTGAAGAATCTGGGAATATGACAAAGGTGGAATAAACATTAATTTTGTGCATTCTTTGGTAATTTTTTGGTTTTTTTGTAACATCAAAGCTTTGCTACAGATTTATGCATTTCAGTCAAATCAGTGATCTTTTTGTGTGATTTCCTGAACATAAATGTGGATTTTTTTTTTTTAATGTAACACCATAATTTACATTCCTTACTAGAAATAGTATGTCTGTTTTTGTATCTTATGCTGTATTTTAACACTTTGTATTACCTTAGGTTATTTTGCTTTGGTTAAAATGGCTCAAGTAGAAAAGCGGTCCCATTCATACTAAGACAGTGTACAAAACTGTAAATAAAATGTGTACAGTGAATTGTCTTTTAGACAACTAGATTTGTCCTTTTATTTCTCCATCTATACAGCAAGTATTTGTACCTCTTGTGACAAGGCAGTCTCTACTGTGGCTTCTATTGTAGTGTCTTCCAAGAAAGATAAAGTCTGGAGCTATAGTCTTTTGAAACTTTTAATAAACCTATTAGATAGCACCCTAAATCAAAGTGAAATTATATCGATGTGGCTACTGTTCTTTCTTAGTGGTTGGTCTGATTGATCATGGTTTCTGTTGTTTCTTTTGACTTTTGTTTTATGCCCAACCAAGGATTTCAAGGGTACACAGAAAGCTGTTTAGTTTCAGGTAGGAGCTACACTAAAAGTGCTTTAGTGAGTGATTCTGCTCTAAGAATATAATACCTATATAAAGTACAAGTAGACATACCAGAGACATGGCTACAAAATAAAAGTATGAGTATCTAGATAGCCTGCTATTACATGTCTTACTGACTGAAGCTTTGTTTCATTGTTTGGAAGTTACTCCAAGAGAGCTGGAAGTTTACTTGGAAGTTTACACAATGGAGGAGATTTTGAGGGTCAAGTTCACTTATTTTGAGCAAAAGATGAGGCTTTTTCTTT
The DNA here is from genome assembly GCA_013400735.1 of Pomatostomus ruficeps. Classification (NCBI taxonomy): domain Eukaryota; kingdom Metazoa; phylum Chordata; class Aves; order Passeriformes; family Timaliidae; genus Pomatostomus; species Pomatostomus ruficeps. The sequence goes on along the minus strand of VYZT01038280.1, from coordinate 121,574 downwards.
CCACTCTTTTAAAGCACAGCATGCAGCAAAATCAGTGCTTTATTGCTGATTTCATACTTTTTTTTTAGTGTGTGATGTACTTAAAGATGTTGCCAGGGCTATGGAGCCTTTCTTCAACTATGTGTTAAGGCAGGTGCTTATTGGGGTTGTGAGCTTTGTGATAACTTACTCAAGCAAGTTTAGTCACTGCCTGTGAAGCTTCGTTTGAGTCTGCCTGATGAAGGCACTGAAGTGTCTGTGTGCTGAAATAGACTTGAACACTTTTCTTGCACATTTGATCAGAAATGTGTCATAAGGAACATATCAGACTATGCCAAAAATGTCTGGATCATTATAATGGCTGTTCAATAGAAACACTGAGAATAGGCATCTCTATCTAAAGATCCTATGCCTTCAGTAGTGGTCATTAACCAGGATAGCTGTGAATGTGGAGAGAGCTGTTCAGGCTCTTTGTGTGCTGGTTTCTGTGGATTCTTGTGTAACTGGTTGCCTGTCCTGATTCAGCACGTGTGCAAAGCAAGTCAGGTTTGTTTAATAGGTCCATTGATAGTAGAACACAGCAGTCCATGCTTGTTCTCCAGCTTCAGCTAATCATCAGTAATGCTTACATGCATGGGAATGTCGAGATGAATCAGCTTCCTGAGTGGTGACTGTGTATGTAATTTGGGAGCAGGGCGGCCAGGCTCACTCAGGAGTGTCCCTGGGGACACGGTGGTAGCGCTGCCCTTTTGTGAAGAGCACTGAGATTAACCTGAGTGCTCCTGTGAGAACTATGTAGTGTTGGATTTGTTTCATTTCACTGCAAGGCTGACCAGATATTATTTAGGGTAGCAGCATTTTGTTCGTCTGGAAAAGTGAATTAATAGGTTTTTTTGGTATGGCCTTGGGTTCTTGAGCCTGAACCTGTTTAAGCAGCCAGCTAACTTGCACTGTAGTATGAAAACTGCAGGCATGTTGATTTGAGGCTCTGCTGCTCACATAACAATTACAGTGGTTCTAGAAGACTTGAGAGGAAATTAGCTGGCGTGGTTGCTTTATCAAACATACAGCCTATGCCTTTAATTCATTTTTAGAAGAAGCAGCTGACCATGAACCTTGTTTTCTCGAGCTTGCAAATCAATTTGCAGTCCTCCATCAGGATGCAATTTGTGCTGCATCCTGATGTTCTTCTGGGTGTAGTTTGTATTTGTGTGCTAAGGGAGAAAGCCAAGAGCTCTCTGTTCTACATGTTACTATAACAGCCACAGGCTCAGGAGAGGGCAAAGCAGCAAATGTTGAAGTATCTTATATTAATACAAAGTATTCAGTGTCACTGAGCTCTCAGCTAAAGGGGTGGCTGTTTGTCAGTGTGTGGTTTTAGTAAGCCTGGGAAGACTACAGAGTAAATGTCTAAAGCTTTATTCTAAAGTGGGGTTAAGTGGTACAAAACCAGGAGAGCAAGGAAAGGCAGCAGAAATTGCTGTGTTCCAAGAGGTGTAAGAATGTGCCAAAATACAGCCTGTGAAGATGGGGTGACAGATGAGGAATATGTGTGAATTGGCAGCTTGTGGGTATGATGTAAGTCTTGGGCTGTGCAATGCTTTTCATTGTCACTTCCTGTTTTTCCTGCTGCACTGTCACTGTCTTGTGTATCGAGTTGTCTCTAGCTCAGGAAACTTAACTTTAATGTTACCCAAATTCTGGAAACTTGGAGTAGTGGCTTTTAGCCAAGCTTGGAGTGAGCTCAAAACTTCCATCCTACCTAATGGAATCCTTTCTTACTAAACTGCTTGGAAAAAGTACTCTGGACTCCATTCTGGGACTCTTACTAAATGCAAAAAAAAAAAACCCCTAAAACATTGCGTTTTAGTCTCTGAAAGTGATATGGATCTTCCCTTTGATATGTTACCTCCCATGTTTCCAAGAAGCTTTATTTTTGAGTCTAGTCTTGATGGTTTTAAAATTAGTTTTTAAGAACATCCTGCACTCAAGTACTCTACCAAACAGTTGAGCTTGATAGTTAAAACCATGAAGCTTTCAGGCTGCCTGGCACTTAACTTTTAGATGACTTTCCCCTTTTAAAAACAGTGGTTTCTGCAAAATTTTTTTTGTGCATAGGTCTTACTTAGGTCTTAAAATAATTTTTTTATGCAGAATTTGTGCCTTTTCCCATTGGGTAAGAAACAGGCAAATGGAAATGACATGACCAGTTAGGAAATAGGCATAACTATTTCACTTTGAGACATTTCATACCTGTCCATGTAAATTCTTTGGAGGGCAGAAGTGCAGAGTGCAGTAGGAAGCAGTGTGGAACCAGTCCTCTGGAATGCACCTGCTGGGCCTCTCCCATCATTGCTTCAGAGATCCAGAAGCTGTTCAGTCTCAAAGGTTTGTGGTTTTTGATCCCTTTGTGGGACACCCATTCACTGCAGCTGCTTGAACAGATTTTCTGTCATTTAGCTCTTAAAAGTTTTGTATTCCGCCAGAATTTGTTTTCACGTGTCTGGCTCTGGCACTAGGGCAAAGCCTTTAATAAGCACTTAAATTCTTTCCCTTGGGATAAAAACCACGGTCACTCCTCCTCTTGCCTGGTGGCTGCCTGGCACTTTCCCAAAAGACTATGGGATTCCCTCCTAGCCTTTCTATTTTGAAATAAAGCAGGTTCTGATGTCCAGAGCTAAATGTGAATTATGGCTGTGCACATGATGATTGTTATGCTTCCAGCATTAACTTGTTATTTTGTGTGATGCCTTAAATGTAAAAACATCCTAGCTGAAGTCGGCCTGTTGGTATCAGTTTGCCTGCTAACTAAACATAACTCAGATTTATTTTTTTTTATTCCCTGCTAGTACTGAGCGTGTGACAAGCTTAGCTGTGAATTTGTGGGCTTTATGATTGCGTGGGGTTTATGACTGCCTATGCTTTTCTTGTCTCCCTTTTTCTAAATCCTGATGCTTTTCAAGCCTTACTAAAACATGTTTAATAAAGGGAAAAATTACACTGAGTCTAGTCACTGCTTTTTTAGTCACTGTGATACCATGGAGAATTCCAGGTGTTACTAAACCCAGATAAAGACCGTGTGACTTCTTTGGCATAATAATCTGCTTATGGGATTTCATTTTTTTATCTCTAGCCATGTAAGTATGATAATAGTGAAAATGATACTTGAAAGTGTGTGTGAATATATCGTATATAAAGCAAAAATGACTCATCTATTTTTTCAAAGTAGAAAACCATTTTGTTATTTCTAAAAGGTTTCTTTGACTTTATGTAATGAATTATTGGATTTTGCTTACAATAGGTAGTTTAGATCAATCTTTTTTCCTATGTTGTGCCTATTAATGTTATCAAAGAGTTGGAGCCAGCCTCCTAGGTAAGGTTTGGCATTCTTTGAAGTAAAGCTAGTTTTTGAGCCTTATCTTCCTCCGTATGTACAGGGTAGTTTATCCTAGTGCATCTCGCCCTGAGCCGTACAAGTACGCAGAAAATATAATGGGAAATTGGAAGGTACTACTTTATTTCTGTAGTTTGAATGAAAATAAAGTTTCTGAGGAACTAATGTCTCAGCTTCTTGACTCTGTATGGGATGTAGAGAAATGCAGATCAAACATAAATGAGCGTGGAACTCCTTTGGAGCGTGTGTTTGCTCTTCAGTGTGGAGCTTGTGTGTCGCTGGGGCTCCTGCAGCTCACCCACACATCAGCCCTGTTCTGAACAGAACTGGTGTGACACGATTGCAAAATCACTGCTGCCTGCTCTTCCCTTGTTTGCCGGAGTTTCTCCGGTAGGAAGGAGCCGTCTAAACATGTTGGTGTAGTGGCATCAGCCAGCAAAGGGCAGGTGAACTCCTGCTGGGAGCTCCTGGTGTGCCACTGCAGTAACACTGAACAGCCAGAGACAGCTTTGGGCTGCCCGTGCTGTCCACTGGGGGCTTCAGCGCCGGAAAGGAACTCTGTAGGTGTATCCCTGCTCAGCTGTGCACTCGGTGCCGGAGAGGTGTTTGGATACGAGAGTAGGTGTGTGATGTGGCTGTAAATTGATTTCCCTACGTGGCCTCAGTTCATAGCACGGGTTTGCAGTAGCAGTGCTCCTGCACAGTGAGGAAATGGTGACTGCCAGTGTCCAGAGGTGAAGATGTTTCAAAGTTTCCCTGGACCTGGAAAATTCATCCTTGAGTACATTCCCTAAAAGCGAGGGAGAAGTTTGCAGGCTGACATCTGGGGACAGATGCATCCCAGATTATTTGGGTAAAAAAATGAAAAAGCTTAGAAAGGTCTCTTAACTGTTTATTGCTTCATCAGTAGAGGTGCTTTCCCTGTACCTGCTGGGGGATGGGGGGAGGTGGATATCAAGGGCGGAACAGAGGTTTGATTATTTTTTTTCCCCCCTCAGGCCATGAGGGTTTTTCAGAGGTCATTTGGGGAGATATAAAAATTGACAGCTAGATTCAAGCACTGACAATTTCATGGAATTTTAAGGTAAATTCCCCCTTTAAGGTTCTGGTATCCCTTTTAATTTTGGCTAAAGTAGCCCCAAATCCTTAGTGTTACTTAGTGTGAGAGTGACAAGGCCACATGAATGTCTCTCTCTGTCTTCATTAAACTGATGATTTACCAATGTTCTGTGGAGGTTGTAACAGTGGTGCAAAGTAGTCATAAGCTGTAACAGCAGTAACTGAGCAATGGGCTGCAAAAAAACCCATTGTTTGGCTATAGATGACTTCTTAAGCAATAGACGATACTTTCACATTTGTGTGAAATGTGAAAATGATGCAAAGGGAAGAGATAGATTTTGTAATGGATTTGCTGCTTTTCCTCAGTCATCATTGTCCCTGCGCAGCTGTGCACAGCTGTCTCACGGCAGCAGGAGCGATGGCAGTGCTGAGGGGACACCCAGATGGAGGCTGCTTGTGGCAGCTGGGAGCTGCTTCCCTTCTCCAAGCTTTTGCTGTGGGTGCTGTCAGTTATCCCCAGTAAGCTCCAGGACTGAGAAATGAGGTTTTCACTCCCACCCTCCGACGTAATCTCCTCCAGCTATACTTCTACCATGTACAAACATGCTCCTGGTTCTGTGCACTTGATGTTGTTGCACTAACCCTGCCCCTTGTGTGGCTTTCAAGATGGGTATTCATGTGAAATTCCAGGTGTTCTGCCAGAACAGGATTAGTTCTGGATTGAATACAACCCAACCAACCTTTTCTATGCTCTTGAGGCTACAACTTTATTGCACTAGAAGCTGTATGGCTTAGGGTAATCTCTAGTTAAATTACCTCGAGGTAGCTCATTCCTACTCCTTGCCTTTAATTTTAGAGTTTTTTTAGGTCTGAACAACAGAGACTCAGCTTTTTGGAAATGTTGGAGCGTAGATACACCTTTGTTTTAATACAGGTAAGCTTGAACTATGGTTTAGGTCTGCCTTCCTGCCCCCTGAAGGAAGCAGTTACTGGAATTTGCAGCAGAACTGGCATGTGTCAGCAAGGGAATAAAATGCCTTGGCAGCGTGCGGTGTTTGCAGTGGGATCATTTGCTGGCTGTCCCGATGCCAAGTGCTGTGCCTTGCAGTGCTGGGTCCACAGTTTGTAAGGAGGTTTGTACAGGTCTTAACTGTGTTTGAGAATACTTCTGCCTTAAAATCCTGGTTTCTTCCCTACACTGTGTCAGTTTTCAGAGGCTTTATTTTTGCCATTTATAAGAGTTTCTGAGGATTTCCTCAGCGTTGCTGAGCTGTGCTCAGTGGTAACTATTATTGGCACTATTTGGAGTGCTAACATTTTCCAGCAGTTCTGAGCACCATGTTGGTTAAGGCACCTGCATGCTGGCTGCAGCTGGGCTTGGTTTGCTTGGAATAGAAGAGAGAAGAGATTCCTAGCTGCCTGGTGCATTTATTTAGGGTTGGTTTGAGGTTTTTTTCCCAAAGCTGTGTTGTAACCTTGAAGTGGAGATTGCAGATAGTAAAGGCAGCCTTTCAGTTGTGCTTATCAGTGTCTCCTTGGAGAGGGGGTGGCCAGCAGCAGATAGAGGAGCATCCTCACAGGAATGTGCCAGAGGACAGTGAAATAATTACTGAAGAGCAACTGAACTACTGGGGCACTGGAACAGCTTCTCTTGGATCTGGTCAACCTGAAATGCTGTTAAAATCTGTAGGTTTTGTCCTAAACGTTATAGTTCCTCCTTTCCAGCTGCTCTGTGAGGTGACTGCTATGCATGTATCAGTTTTATTGGTTGCTTATCCTAATGCAGTGTTTTAGGGTTTTCCAGTTCACCCCGTGCCGCTCCCTTACTAGAGCAGACAGAAATTGGAGTTTCTGAAATAGTTTTGTTGGATAGGGCAGTTCATATTTTCCAGTTTGTAGTCTGAGCTCTCCCTTGAGACAATTGACTGTAAAGGCCTTTTAACTGCAGAAGCCTAAGTGGGGAAGAAAATAACTTTGCAGTTCTGTGCAGCAAAGTCCCCATGTAAACATCGGTGCTCTACCAGACAAGAAAAGAAAGACTTCTGCGCTCTAGATGGAGTTTGCTGTAGCATTGGACCAATGTTCAGCCCAGGTGTTAGCAGAAGGCTCTGGGGTGACATGAAAGGAAGAAAGGCAGAGAAAGGTTTCTGTCACTTCCTGATAGTCTGGCAAAGTCCATCCTGGTCTTCGTGCCTGTGCGGAGAGTGCTGGGGTGGAAATGCAGTCACAGGGCTTCCCTAACTTTCTTCTATCTCTGTGACATTTTACAGAAAAATAATTCAATTGAGCTTGAGGCCTTGTAGAAAGGGAAACAAATCAGATAAGATGCTACTTAAATCTTTTGTTTTGGTCATCTGCTGAAACCTAGTGATTTGGGGTTTTTTACAAATTTCAGTGAACACTGAGGACTGAGTTCTTGTTTTCCAGTAACTTCAGCCCTGTGACATTTAGTCTGTTCTTGACACATTGTTACCCATGGAGACAATAGTCATTGACAGCTTAAAAAACTTAGTTTGTTGGTTTTGTTTTTTGGGTTTTTTTCCTTTCAGCAAAGTTTTGGGGTTTTGTTGGTGGGTTTTTTTTCTGTGCTTTGTCATTAGGAACGGGGACAATCTATTGTGGTCTAGATTTTGCTGCAGACATTCTAGAAAGAGGCAGGGAAAGGAATGTGTGGTTTAGGGATTTTGCCCTGAAAAAAGCCCTCAGTGACACAGAACTGGCAGATGTTAGGAAGATCCAGCAGGATGATGTGCTCCCTTGGGGAGATGGTATGCCAGAGGCACAGGTTAAAACAGCTCCAGTCCAGCTGGGCTGCAGACTCCCTCTCTGACTCCAGTGCCATCCCTGGCTTTTAGGCATCCTCCTTTGTCTGTTTTGTGCGAGGCTGCTCTGCCGAGGGAAGGTGGCTGCACATTTCCCTGCAGGAGGCTGCGGATCACACACGGGAGCGTTTGGGAGCTCCACCAGGTGTGTGTGTATCGTTTCCAGTCAGGCTCTGGAAAGCTTTAACAGCTGGGCCTGTTCCCACCTCCTTCCTGGCTGAAATGGTTGGATGCTAACTCAAATACTTGCAAGTGCACATTTTCCAGGTGCTGGCCTCCAGCTGCCATCTGCCCTCAAGCAGTAATGAGATGTTTCTATAAAAAACTTCAAGCACTGAGCACACACGGGAAGAGGAGGACATTTTGCAATGCAGCAGTAGGCAGCGTATCCCAAATGGAACTCCAGTAAAAAGAGACACACAAAGCAGCAGTGCCTTGCCATTTCCCAACAGCTGGTGTTGTGTTTGCCATGTTTGGGATCACCTAAAAAAGCCTTTGCTGTGTTTCCCTGACAAGCTGTTCCTATCTGCCCCAGCAAGAAGGACTTACACATTTGGAAAAATCAGCAGGCTGCTGCTGCAGGGGGATGTGGCATGGGCTGGCTTTTGCAGTGAGCCCTTGAGAGAGCTTATTTCTTTTATCTAGTGGCATGAGATGTTCAAGAGGAAAATAACTGTTGCAGAAAATGCTCTTGTGCCTTGCCACAGTGCAGAGCAGGAAATGCCGTAGTTAGAGCAGTCCTCTGTAGCTGCCTGGATTAGAAAGGTAACTCATAAACCATGGTGGATGTCTTTGAAAATGCTGATAGCTGTTTTCAGTGTACTGTTTGATGTGACTGTTGTTCTCCCTTCAGTGTAGCAGGACAAAAGTGTGACATATTTGTTAATTCTTATCTATTACTATGAATTGTGATAGAAGTAGGAAAAATGAATTATGTGTAACTATAACACTGAACTGGGCTGACAGGAACTTGTATTCTGTAGACTGAAACATCACTAAAAGGGGATGTGCTTTACTTTTCTCCATGTGGTAAAATCCAGGATCTGTTTATTCTCTGGAGGCAGTTTAAAAACCCAAAATTTCCCCCAAATGCAGGAGTTTCATTACTGCTAGTAAAGCTTTAAAGATACTTTATTACTTGGAGCATTCCATGCAGAAAATTACTTTTCTGGCTCACTTGGGAGCCGGGGGCTCTGCTGTTTGCCTTCCTTTGGCACATACTCTATTCTCAACCATGCTTATTTGAAACTTGGGGCTGACAGCAAAGGTGTCCTACTGACTTGGTTAAAATATTGACTGAACTTTGTGTCGTGTTTCCAACAGTGGCCAGTGACAGATTATTAGGAAACAGCTTAAGGAATGAAAGATCAGTAGTGTGATTTTTTCCTTTGGGACACCTTGTCCACTTTTGGCAAAAAACTGTGCACCTAAGACTGCTGTGTTTAATAGCTCCTGATTGATCTATCTCCATTAATTTGGTGAGTCCCTTCCTGAATGAATTTATAATACTGTTTTTTGAAGTTGACACAGCAGTTGAATTTCCAGCATAGCGATGCATTGTGGAGAGGGCACTTCCATTTGTGTCATTGTAGCTTCTCACAAAAAATTCAGATTGAGCCTCCCCTTGCAACAGTCTGGTGGCAGACATGTCAGAACTACCACCTAACAAAAGGGGTGGAGATACCTTTGCTTTAGATTTTTTTATTTTTATTTAAAGCTCTGCTCCCTGCCAGTTCTGTTTTCAGTTCAGTTTGCATATTTTTGGGGGGTTTCAGTTGTTGAGTATGGAAAGCTGGTTAACAACTTAATATATTCCACCTAGGGCCATGGAAATCATACTATGTAAATAAAAGCCGTGCAATTTAGCCATAAATGCCATAAAAGGAATGGAATTACAGAGACGAAAATCTGATTTCAAATTTAAAAAAAGAAGAGCAACTCCTGATAATTAGCACAACTTTTCCAAAGTAGTGCTATCTGCCCCTCCCCAAGTCCGCCTCACCTTATCGAGAGGACCGGGGTTGTTTCAAATGCAAGCACCCTGTTAATAGTTGAATCACTGAGTCCAGATGTCACTCGGCAGAGCTGTCCGCAGGTACCGTGTGATTTTCACTTCGGATGCTCTAAGCCCTCTTCCAGTTAAAAGTATTTAAATGCAAATAGTGCAGATTTGCAAAGGAACCTTCTCTGCCGCGCTCTGGCCCCGTGTGTTGCTGTTTTCACACAGCCCCGTGGGTTCCCGGTGACTTCAGGAGCCTGGTGACCCAAAAAATGAAACAGCCGCGAACAAAGGCAGCCTCATCTCCCGCAGGCATTTTGCCACGGGAAGTCGGCGTTCGCTGGCTCGGCGCGGAGAGAGAGAGAGGTGACTCCTCACGTAAACTCCTCTCTCTGATGATGGTGAGGCAGCTCTGTGCGTTCCCCTCTCGGGGCTCTGCTGACCAGCACCCAGGGCAGCCCGGCCCGGGGCAGCCCCGCTGCGGGGCACGAGCTGTAATCCCATGGGAGCATCTCCCTGGGAGAGCACGCGCCTGGCTCGTCCTGGTGCCTTCTTCCACAGTTCGAACTCCCTCCTCTATTGAGAAAAGAAAGCTTCAGAGTCTTTTGAGGTAGCTACAGCAGCTCTTTCTTTCACAGCTGACCTTCAAGGGAATAAATGCCGTCAGCCAGATCCTGCGTGGTGCCGTTTGAAGAAAGGCTGAAGGGAGAGAGATGTTTTGAGAAGGTCCTGATTATTTTTTTCTTTATTTTCTATTCTGCTTGTTCTTTATGTCCCAGTTAAGATCCTGTCTATCCTGGATGACAGAATGGCTGCCCTGGAAATGTAGCAGAAATATGAATTGACAAGAGCAAAAACTTGGGTTGGCTTGAGAGGAAGGTTTTTGTGAGTTTTTTTCTTCCTTTGGTTATTCTAGAATAATAAAGTCATGATGAAGCTTGCAAAAAGGAAGGAACTACTGATAAATACTAATATGTGTAAAACCCTTACTCTCATAGGTATTTACTTTCTAGGGAATTTGACCTGTTACTGGAGCCTGAATTTCAGGTTTCTCCATTTCTGAATTTCAGAGTTTCCATGTTGAGAGAGTCGGTGTCTGCACAGGAGTAAAAGCCTGACCTTGATGTAATTGCTACAACTGTTCTGTGTAGAACTGTTGATTTTTCTCTGCCAAAGAAATGTCTTATCAGATTTGATGTATCATGTTGCCTCCTGAAAAACTTAACTCCTTTCTAGACAAATTTAGTTGAAGATAAAAATACTTCTAAAACTAATAGTGCATTATTCATACACAAGTTTTAGCAGTAAAGGAAGTTTAATGAATATCCCTCATCTTACCTCCATAAAATTAACTTTCATGCATCTCTACTGTAATTTATTAATAAAAAATTTCTCATTTCTTAAGCTTACAAAAATACCAGCCAGTCCACACAATAACTGCTCGAAGATATATTTTCTACAGTCGAAGAGTAAGGGGATACAAATCTTTCAAGAACTGATAGAAGATAACAGAGAATTCCAGCTATAACCTACTTTCCTTTGAAAAAATATAGCGGGAAGAGATTGCAAGATTTATAGATACATCAAGTTTGCATTTTATTTCAGTCCTCAGATTAGAGGTAACTGCATTTGTTATGGGCCTTGATGTCCTGCATAGGCTGTGTTTGGTGCCTTTATCTTAGATAAAGCTTCTGAAGAGGCCTGTGATGCAGCTGTAAACTGCACAAGATTGGGAAGCTCAGGGTGTCGGTGCTGCTGCTGAGTCACGCTGACAGCCCGGCCTGGGCAGCTTTGATGGAGGTTCAAAGTGGAACGGGGCATCTCTCTGAGCACTGAGGTAAGAGCAGGGAAGTCCTGCAGGCACTGCTGGTGCCCAGCTTGCTTCCTGCCGAGCCTGCTGTGCCAGCCGCTGAGCTGACAGTGAGGGAAAGAGCTCGGCTGCTGATCCGCAGGTTTCTGGTACTGTAATTAGGGCTTTGTCTTTTAGACTCAGTGCAGAACATCTTAAAGCAATCTGAGCAGTTCCTTTGCTGTCAGATGTCACTAGGGGTGTCAACAAATTCTCATTGACTTCAAGGATGGTGCTCAAAGTGCGACTTTGTAATTTTCCTTAGATGTGATTAGGCACTCTTGCAGTGGAGCCTGCCAACGCTGCCAAGGGACTCTGGGAATATATAGAATATACTATTTACATGTGAGTTAACTGTGAATGGATGAACTTCCTTTCTTCTTGTAACCAGACAGGTAAAAACTCAATCATGCACATGGAAAGCCAGCGGAAAAGGGACTTTTATCTTATGAAATCACAAGACAAAAGTGTTTTCTCCACCAATCAATCATTTGTGGTGTCTGCCACAGGATGTCCTTTTGCAAATGAGTATCTGCCATAGAAAATGGCTCCATGGTAAAGTTGCATAAGGGCAGATGTTCTTTGTCATCAGGTGGGTTTACACTGCAGGGAGGATGTCCTTCCTGTTCTCTGGCTTTATGGACGCACATTTGGTTGGGGAAAAAGAAGATGTTATTTGTATGTGATAATTCATATCCTGTCAGGGACTGTTTGTCCTTTCAGTATGAGTCACACTGGTCTAAGCTCTGTGTGATGCCAATAAGTGGTTTCATCCTGTTAAAAATAAAGCCGGCTTGCTCGCTCACCTAGCTTGCATTAGCTACCTTGCCTTAGCTGCTGTGAACTAAGATCACTCCTTTTCTCACAACCAAAGGCAAAGCACACTTTGAAAGTGCAAATGACTCCTCCAGCTCTGGTTTGCAGCTGCTGTCAGTTATTATTTTGTCAAAGTTCAGGTTTCAAACTCACCTGTCTGCCTGACACTGGGAGGCTTCCCTTTGGATATATTCATTGGATCTGACTTTAGATTCATTACCACTAGGCTTATTTTACTATTCCAAGTAAGGGCCAGCCCCTTCCTAGAGCAGAATGTGTGGTTTTGTCAGAAGGAGGCAGCTTTAAGGCTGCCAGATAACCTGACCAGCCTGCTCCTCTGTAAACAACTTTATGGGCTCTGCTGATACTGATAAAGCAACTGCACTGGAGATGATTGGGAGATGCTGGTGTCTGTAGGGGAGCAGACTAGTACTGCTCCAGCTATGACTACTCCTGAAGAAAAGCACTTTCAAACTTATGAACATTTATAACCTCTTGTTAGTGATGATGGTACCCATCTGCAGTTTTTCTGCTGTCCCTGTATGTCATCAAGCCCCAGATGCTCAGTGTTTTGTTCTCATCAAACTCCCTGCTTTGGTTCACGGGCCCACAAGAAACTCTCTGTGGCTCTTTGCAACAAACCAAACAATTGCAAAACACTCCCAGACCAGTCTGGGTGATGCTTATCAACATGTTACTCATATAGATCTTGCCTGTGTTAGAAAAGGTGTCTGCCCCTAGAATGAATCAGCTGGATCCATGGAACTGCTGGTTAACTCCGTTCAGTCTGTATCTGAATTTGATTTTAAGCCTTGCAGGATTAATATAAGCTTTTTCAATCAGGGATTATAGACCTGTGTGCACATGCAGGTGCCATTTTGCTAGTTAAAGATTGTATTGTAGATTAAATTCTAAGGGATTCAGGTATTTTTAGAGTGTCATCCACCCCTGCACAGGTAGGCCAAGTTTATCTGGTATGCATCTGTGATGAAAACCCTGAGAAAGAAGAGTGGGTTTGTTACAATGACAGCAATAGAGAAGGGATGGCTTTAGGTTAAGCCTGTCATGTTTCACCCCTGCAGGGAGGGTAAGGAGAGAAACGCCTTTATCCTTCCTGCAAACCATACAAATAGAGAAGCAAAGACTACAAAGCAGAAGAGGGTGAAGGGAGAATCTAGGTCTAAGGAGGAGATGGCTCCAGGAGAAGCCGTGTGTCTCCTGCAAATATTTGCTGTGATGAACCATGGGAGGGCATAAAAGCAGTCTGAAAATCTGAGTATTTGTATCTGCAGAAAGAGAGAAGGGAAATGAGAGTGCAGCTCTTGCTCTTTTTTCTCTGACTGTTGCCAGAGGGCCAAGACAGGTAATGGCTGCAGGTGAAGCTGCTACCTTCCCGTCTCCAGGGCATGTGGGCAACCTAGCAGCCTCCTTGCATTGCTTTCATTTTGGTGCAGCTCTGCACCTTGCACCAAATTCTTTTAGAAGATCTGTGGACCGTTACTGCCTGCCCTTGCCTTTCCACGTGTAAATTTTGCAGGAGAAATGGATCAGTTTTGCTTGATGTGACTTTGCTGTCTGCTGCCTTTAAATCAGCTTCAACTGCTATGAGACTCAAGTGGTGGCAGCTGGGAGACTGCTTAGCTTCAAGCATGGCTGGGGTTGTTCTGTGACCTGAAGAAAAAGGTGACTGCATTTTACTCTCTGGATGGCAGAATGCCATGCATTAAGGGCAGTGGAAAACAGGTATGTGGGAGGAAGCCCTTACTCCAACAGTTAATACACCTAAATGTGAAGAAAGAGGATTTGGTGTCAAAGTACATCTGTTGCTCGTGGTTTGATGCAGACAGCGTGACATGTATTGCTAAACCTTTGTTCCAGCTGCCACAGGCACCTAAGTTTCCATGATTTTTCATTGGCTGCTGCTTGTGAAATTTGCTGCTTTTGAAATTTACTGCTTCTGACATGCAGGAATATTTTTTTCAAAGTGTGAGCCTTCAGGATGAGGGTGTTGATAGCACAGAGCTGACCACACTCTGCTGAAAGCTGTAGTCCAGCAGAACTCCAACTCTTGGTTGCAATGGTAGTTAGAAAAAAAAGGATCAAACTGGACAGCTCTCATCAAGTCCTCTGATTTGTAGTTTCTGAAGAGATTCTTATCTTAGTCTACTCTTCTTTATATATATTTTTCACATATATATTTTTCCCTTCGTATTTAGAGAGCAGGCATGGATTAGGCTTACTAAGCATTAATCAGCTTTCACTGGTTTAAAATTAACTCAAACAGAACTAGTCTTTTTTCTCTCAGCTGGTGACAGTAGGGGACAGAAGGTGTGTGGAGGAGGTGGTTCAGGCTTTTGTGGCACTGTGAAGAGAGGTGTGACCTGCAGCAAGCTCTTCTGTTGCCAGAGGTATGATGCCATGTCCACCCTGGATGAGTTTTCCTGGCCTATCTTCCCACCTGCCAGGATGGCTGTATGAGAGAGGTGAAGTCTGCACTGTGTGGGGAAGGAGGGATAGGTGTTATCCTGGTGGTGATGGGAATGCGTGTCCTAGGGCTGGTGGAGAGCCAGCCACTGCAGGTGTCCTATCCTACTGTCCACCACCCTCAACCTGTTCCCCTGAAGAGAATGTCCTCCCCCCTCCTGTTTTGTGCTGACAGTGAAATGTTTGAGTTGTAGCTGAAACAGGTATCTGGGGGATTTTAAGCCCCTGTCCCTTGCAGTAGATAAGGACACCCAGAGGCCTTTGTTACTTTCTCCTTCTTTGCTCTCTCGCTGTCACGCTGACAGCTGAAGCGTCTGTGATGGAGGATGCTGTACTGCAGCTAGACTGAGTGTCCCTTGGTCCCTGGGTAGGGATGTCACCCACCACATCAGAGTGCCCAGGGCCCCATCCAGCCTTGAACGGGGTCTCCCAGGAGCAGGGCATCCACAGCTGCTCTGGGCAGCCTGTTCCAGTGCCTCAGCACCCTCTCAGTAATAAACTTATTCCCAACATCTAATTTAAATCCCTCTTCTTTTAGTTTAAAACTGTTCCCCATTTCCTATCATTATCTGCCCCTGTTCTTGTTACATGACCTGACCTTTGGCCAGTGTGTCCTTCTAGCTCTGTGTAGCCACGTTTGTATCCTTGCCAATGGGCTCCATGGGCTGGCATAAGGAGGCTGGAACCTCTGTGTTCCCCAGCATAGCAGCTTTGTGGGGCTGAGGATGCCTGATTTTACTTTATTTCCTCTTATTAAGTTGTTTTATTTTGATTTTGCATTTGGGTGTGGTTTTCTTAACATGCCCAGTCATCTGGAACTGCATAGCATATGTGACTTCAGTGTGTATCTTCAGACTCACATCATGCTGGGTTTTGATTATGTTTTTTTGGCAAAACAGCAGCTACAGTTTTCCCTTTCTCACTCTTGAGCAATTGGGCCAATGACCTCCTCCTGAAATCACAACTGGGATCCATTTCCTGTGCTAAAGCAGCAAAGGTGTAATAGCTCACAGCATAGCACAGAGCTGCGCCTAGCAGGCAACACTTCCCATTTTCGGTTTCTTCTGTTGGCTAAGTCATGCTGGGAGAGGTAACTTAAGGCTAAAAAACCTCCACAGGGTGTGCACAGCCTGTCTGTGTGTCAAGCATCCTTACATCTCCTCTTAGACAGCACTGCATTGGAGAAGGCTGTTTTCCTTTTCTAGCATTAGGGGGAGCATAGCTGTTAAGAGAGAGACTACATGATTGGGGAAAAAAAAGACAAAGAAAAAACCCACAAACTGAAAAAACAAGTTCTGAACCTTATGAGTGCAATTTAAACCCTGTCCCTACACAATGCCCTGTTTATAACCCCATGCCACCCGTAACAAAGCTTCGGCAGGAACTGAAGATTGTAGGACCTTGCTCTCAGACATCAGGCAAGGAGGAAGAGTAGAAATGGATCTGATCATTTTGCAGTCCCCTAGGAAGAAGCCAATGATGCTGAGCTGGATTAACAATTGCTGAAACCTTGTTTGGCATTCCAGAGGCCTTGTTGACAACAGTGTTACAACAGCTATTCGGGAATGCTATTATACCAAGGGCTGTCTCTGAGCAGTTGCATTTTCTGAACTATGATTTCTTGGTTTATCTTCCAGGGGTGTCACTGCTGATTGTACATAGCACCTTGGATACAGAAGGAAATCATCTTCTCTTGTTCTAAGCCTTTAGCTCTGCAAATTATTTTAGTTTTGCACTTTGGTAGAAATATTGCCCAATAAGCTGTGTGGTAAACCTCTCCACCCCATCCAAAATCCCCAAACTGTTACTGATTTTCTCAGAGCTGGGATTTCACATGTGCGCTCAAAGTCCACAGACTTACATAATGCCTCTGCTGCTGCCTCTGCTGGCTCGTGCTTGCTTCCTCCACTCATGCAGAGTTCCTTATTGATCGGTTCCCTTTAAACCCCTAAGGATCCTTCCTGCCTACTCAGTGAGCAAGGCTGGCAGAATCAGTGCCTGTGTGCACAAAAGGGACCAGATAATGGCATTTAGGCCAAATACTCTATCAAGGATATTTTACTTCCTATGCTTTCCCACAACTTAGCACCTCCTTTAATCGTTTGTCTCAAGCTATTCCATTCTGCACACATTCCATTTGCTTCTTTAGGAACAATGCCAATGTTAGTATCACCAAGAGAATCAAGGGCAAAGTATTTAAGAAGATTGCTTCCAAGGGAAAAGTTTGGGATGCCCAAAGCAGGTGTGCCTGGGTGCCAAACAGTGGTGCTGTTAGCTGCAGGAAGACTATGCAAGGAGGACAAGTGTAGCTGGTACATGTGGATCCTTCCTTGGTGGTATTACTCAAGAGGAAGTTTTTATGAGACCTGTGGTGTTTGCGGTGCAACTGGAAGTCAAAGAAAGAGAAGAAGGAGAGAGCTGGAAAGGGCCTAAAGAGGGAAGAATCCTTGGAAGGGCAAGGAAGAAAGCAAGAAAGAAAAAACTTTTGTAGGTTGCTCTGTGAAGGGCACAAAGGCAACTCATGTGCCCCAGAGTGACAATGCCATCAAAGTTTCAACAGAAATCACCAATGGGAAAGGATATTCTTTTTTCCCCTATTTTTTTTTCTTTTTTTAATTTAGTTCAAAAGGATGGCAGGAGCATGAGGAAAAGTGTTATTTGCACAGCAGTGAAGAGACACATATGAGGACATCTGTTTTAAGGAGCTGCTTCAAAAATACCCACAGGAGATGAGTGTGTTTGCAGAGCGCAGCGGGCGACCTGCAGAGTAGTGGAAAGTGAGACAGCAGTGGTGCCCTGAGTGCAGACAGCCTCAAATATCTACAGGATTGTGTACATTTGTACTCATTGCCAAACCACCCCACCCTGACCCCAGTGGGTGTTTTACAAATTGAAGGAGGTGCTGTTTCCTTGTTTTCTGCCCAGAAATATTGATCCCTTTTCTGCTGCTCTCCTTCTTGACCCCTTTTTCTGAAGTCGGCAGCTTTTAAATTCCGCTTTCAAGTCTTTAAAAAGTAACCATTTCAATGAATGTTCAAAACATATGGCAAAGGAATGCAGATTTGGGTACTACTCCATCCCAGAGACGAGGTCTTGTTCACCAGGAAAAGAAAGGGAAAGCAGACTGACAGATTTTGGAGCAGGATGCTCATATCCAGCATTCTGCCCTAGCCTATTTACTGCTGAGTACAGGAACAGGCAGCAAACTTGGCCACTGATTTACTGAGATGCCTTAAGAAAGTCCATTATACTTTACCTGTTGCTTCAGCTTCCCAGTGGGTGAAACAGAGAAGTTAGAAGTACAACTTTTATCCTTGTTTTCTTTCTAAAGCTGTCTGTGGTTTCGGACAGCTCTGAAAGTGTTACAGTGTAGGATTCAATGCAAATATCAGGTGTGATCCATTAGTGAAGGGAGAGGGATAAAGCCAGATGGCATGAGGCATCCCACTGGGGAGCACAATGTTTCAGGCACCAGGCAGTTGATTGCTCCTGTTAGCCAGGTAAGAGAGCACTTTTGGTAAGGACCAAATGAAAACTGAGCATAATTGCTCATTGGGAGGTTCACCCTTTCCATGGCCAAATACTCCTCAGAACAGAACTTTGTCAAAACATGTATGATGAATTTCCACCTCTATTTTCTAATGTTACACTGGAAAATCGATGGCAAATACCACTTCAAAGTAGCAACCAGATGTTTCCCCCTGCTTTTTTTAGCTATTCACCGTGGGTAACAGGAACATTTCACAAAGAGAAGTGAGGGTTTGAGATATAGTGGCTGATACCACTCTAGGAGGACACAGCTGTATTTCTTTTCTACACTAGCAGCCGTCAGCAAGTAACACTGAGCTGACTTTGGCTATCCCCTACCTCAAGGGAAGCATTATCCTCTGTGCTCCTTCCAGTACTGTGTTTTCTGATAAAGAACAAATGTTTCTGCTAAAATCAGTTCATGCTGTGGTAACTTCTTGGAATAAAGCTTTGCTTGTCATTATAAAGGTTCTCACAGCACAAAGTTAACTATTTGTAGTTTCACAGAATTATTCCATGTTCACCTGGCTATGCCTGGTATAACCATGACTGCACTTTGGCCAGTGTTCGGAAGCTGAGTACAACCTGCAGTGCAGCTTCATGTGTCTGGTAACCAAGAAAGGGTTGTGCTTAGGACAAAATTTGGTATTTCAAAAGTGTTGAGTAGCAGTCAAGTTAGCTAGTCAAATGAGTTCACCAATGGTCATTTAATGTCCAGACTGCTTACACCATCCCACTGGCAACCTCTTTATAGTGCACAAACAAGTTGCAAACTAGGCCCTGTAGGACTTGGATCTGACTGCTTTCAAGGAGAGCATCGAGATCACTTTTGGAATGGGAGCTTTGGCATAATGGGCTGAATTCTGAGAGGTATTCAGGCATACAAATTGTTTGGTTTTAAAACTTTCCTTGAAGTATTTAATGGTTTACTGTTTTGATGTCTCTTCTGGCTTCGCCAAGGTTAAGCTTTTTCTATTACTTTGTAACCACATAGTAGATATATAACAGTTCACTCAATAAATTTTTGGGTAGGTGTTTAATTCCAGCTTGGACTCAGCATATGGCTTTCCTTGTGTAGCTGTTTGATTGCATCATCCTTGTTTCAGACATGACAATTTGGCTTAAACCTTTCTTTCCCTTGTGTGAAGTGAGACCCGAGTGCATCGCACCATTCGGTTGTGCGTATCCACTGGACATGCTGTTCTCTGCTATGGGATTATCGAGAACTGCCCAAATTTTTCTCTGACTGCTGCTGTACAGATGCAGGCAGGGTAGCAAGTGTAAACTCGTTAGGACAAAGGTGTACCCTGAAAGAGAATAAGCACTGTGAGCAGGCACCTGTAAGCAGGAGTTCTCTATAGTGCAGAGCTGCCTGAGTGCAGGCTCCTCCTTGTCCACCAAGCCAAGGCTGCCCTTGTGTTTGATGTGGTCACTGCTCCTGCCACCCCTTCTCCCAGTTTGGCTGCAGGGTCCTGTGCACCCTGGCTTGCTCCCTAAATGTCTTGCTGCTGCCGAGTCCTGAGCCTATCCAAATCTGGGCAATGTCCCTTTCTCCCTCTCTGGAGCACACCGAGGGCCTGCGAGAATCCCCCTGGAAGGAAGGCAGACACCAGCAGGCTGCACAGCGGGGTAATTTACCACTAGATGGCTGGACCTCCTTTTCGTCCAGCTCTCAGCTTTGTTCCCAGCTCAGTGACCGTGCTTAGCCCCGAACAATGGACTCGTTGTAAGCTCTCCCTGCCCACCCACTTTATAGCTTAACATTTTTAAACAGCTGATGCTTTTAGCAGATTTACCTTCATGATGAATAGTTCAAACCTTTGAAATGTATTGAAAAAGCTGTGGTAATATCTAAGAAAATGACAGGTTTTTTTGCAACACAAAAAGGAAAAGCTCCCTAGTCCTGTTCTTGGGTTTTTTCCATTCCATGCATAATACAATTTTCACTGAGTCTTATTTCGTAGGTGTATGCATAAGTGGGACACATTTAACAGTTCATCACTCAGACTGGAATACAGCATCATAGCGTCCCGAATAGTCACAGCCACGTACTTTGAACTGGTGAATTTGGTGATGTAAAATCTGTCAAACTTTTAGACACTGACATATATGTCACTGTGATCTGGGGCAGCAATGTCATTCCTTTAAGAAAAATTATTTTGCCCACAGTCAGTATCTTCAAAAAATTAACACGTCTGGATGAAAAATGTCGACTTTCCTGGTGATTGCAGACTGATCCATTATACAGAGCAAGAAGGCCCACTTCAAAAGGAAGATTGCTGCTGCCTGAAAGCAGACAAGAGGAATAGGCAAAAAATCTGTTTCTTGAAGATATCACTTTTTTCCCTTATCAGTCTCTTCACATTTTCAGCTCTGTTACTTGTATTTACTGGGTTCAAATCGTGTGTCTATAGATGTATTTGTAGCCTAAGTTCAAAACAAGATAGAGTTATGTTTTTAAATTAAAATTATTTTAGCTGTTTTGCTGTCACAGCATTGGCATTTTATGCTTGCTGCTTGCAGGAACAAGGAGGAGTCATTGTCCCTGCTTCCAAGGTTGTATAATCTCAAATATCAAACCTGGGAATCTTAGGGCACTTTAAAAGCTTTGTGGGAGCCTGAAGATGTGCCTAAAGATGATGATACACAAAATAGTAAGAGGGAGATGAATCTAGAAACAGTTTTTTCTTTTTTTATGTAGCACAGTCTCTCACAGTTCAATTTTTTTAAAGCACTATGACAGTAAAAAAAAAAAAAGCTGATGGTATAACTAGTGTGGTAGAAGAGCAGGAAATTAAAATGAACTCCACCCATGAAGACTCACAGAGAAACACAGGTAGTGAAGCATACAGCAAATGATGAGCCTCTGAATAAGCAGACTTCAAAAGTAATTGTTCAGCCCAACGAGAGTATCAGTGGCTACTCTGTTCTCATCTGCAGGAAGGTTTCTGGTTTTGTTAATGCAACAGGAGAGAGTAAGAAAGGCTTGGAAATTTCCATTTAGTGGACTTGCAAACAAGTAAATTGTAAATTTTTTGAAGTGCTTCCTTTTTACAGGTGCCTGAAGGGTAACATGTGCAGATTATTTATGAAGTGCAACCTCACGTTTGGAAGTAGTCCAGAAACAAAGTCCTACTTGATCCTGTCACAAGCAGAATGTTGTTGCTGAGCACAGAATGTCAAAGATGTAGCATTGTGTATTCCTCCTGTGACACCGTGGGAAGCAAAAAGCCATGGTTTGTAATCACTCTAGTATCGCTATGCCTTTTGGGAGTGTTTAAGTAAAGTTATTTTATTCACCTTCTTCCTAAGCAGGTCCACGGATACAAGCTATACAGAATACTGCTGTAAAATACCAAGTGCTATGTTTGCTGTGGCAGCTCTGCATAACATCTGAGAAATCAGAAGTGTCAATACCAAAGGTAAAGGAAGCTGGTATCTTTGATCCAGCCCTGTGGTAGCTGTCATTGGATGTGAATAGAGAAGGTGGGTATGAAGAACCAGTCACAAAATTGTGAGGAAATCAGCTTAAACGTATCAACCACCTCCCTTTGGGATTATCAGCTCACTTGCAGAGTCCCAATAAACTGTTAGAGGCCCTGGATGCACCCTGTCATGCAGTCTGACAGTCAGGAGACACCAATGTCACCGCAGAGATGACAGCATTTTTGTCACTGCTCTTGCCATAGCTCAGATGAGCAAACATGTTCCTGACAGAGGGTAGGAGGTGGCTCCCTGCAGTCAGGCTGCACTGCATATCTGGGCCCTCCTCCAGCAGGTGCTGGCTCCCTTGTGCACCTCATCGCTCTCCCCAGAGGGTTTTGGATCAGCTCTCTGCTGTGAAGGCAAGGACATAAAGTCCCTTCAGATCACAGCATCTCTATTGCCATTTGAATCAAAAAGCAATGAAAAAAATGTTGCTTGGATTTGAAATAAGAGCTTTTTGTACAGCTGGCTTTTTCCACTCTGCTCTCAGCAAGACAATTTGAGTTCCTGCCTGCACAGAGGTCTGGGGCTGAACTCCTGACCAAGCTGACCAAACAGGTACTCCAATGCCTTTTAGCTGAAGTATTGGCCAGGCCATGGTGGAAAGCTCTTTGAAAGGCTGGGCTCTGAGATGAATTGCTCTGCTAGCCTCCCCTCCTACCACTCTGGCTGCAACTTAAAACCTACCTCAGCCAGATTTGCAGTCATGCACTCTCTCATCCCACCACTTGCTTGCACACCCTGACCTTCTGACAGGTTTACAGATGTTCCTGAAAGAGGTGCCAGAATGATTCCTGAGGGATTGTCTTGCAGAAAACTGATCCAGGCTTCCAGGAGAAACAAATATATTCACAGGAGAAGATGGGAGGATGGGAGAAGCTCAGGTGGTTTAGGTCTGAATAAAGGAAACCCTTGAAGGGAAATACTCTCAAAGATAATTAAAATGGTAGATTTGCAGAAAATCTTAACCTCTGAGTTGAGTGTGTCCTGTATTGTATGCCCTCTTATGGCTGAAAGCAGCTCAGAAGGCCTTGAAAAACCTAATGGACCTTAAGAAGATCATATGGTGTTCTGTTACAGGATAAATACTGGTTGTCCTTTTGGACAGAGCATCATCAAGAATGATACCTGAACCTTCAGGTATACACAAGCAATAGTCCACATTTGAGAAGTGAGCAGCTTCCAGATTTGCAGAGTTTGTCCAGTGCTTTTAGCAATACAAAGTTAAAAAGAAAAATTTGGCACTTACTGGAGTCCAAGTTCATATCCATATTAACGACCATGGTCCAGTAGCACCAGTAATGAGAAGGGAGCTGACAACCCACACTGCAGTCATCCCTAATTTAGGACTGCAAATCTGTCTCTCTTTTTGTAGAATAATGCATATGTTTTATCTCATTAAACCCTGTCACTGACATGTCCATAAAATGGTTGTAAGAACTACCTCATAATCACTGCCCTTTGGAGCCAGTTTGGTTGTAGGAGTGCTTGGAACCACACCTGCAGCCACTGTGTGACAGTGACCTAGGGAGCAGGTACGTCATACTATTCCTGCTTCACCATTGTATAGACTTGTCAGGGGATAATTCCTGATAAGAAAGAGCTTTGTAAAATCTCCAGAACAGGGGCTTGCTGAGGCACAGCACCCACTACAGCAACAGAGCTGTGTGTCAGGGTGTTTGCCCCAAGCAGCACCGTGGTGCGGCCACAGCCCCGGCCGCTCCCTTGCCCCTGCCCGCACTGCGTGGGCAGGAAGTGCCACCACTCCCACCCTTCCTCTCACAAGGAGCAGAAGAAGCAGCTCAAGGTCCCTGACACAAAAAGTACAGCATTTTGAGAAAGAAAATAAAGGCTCAGATACACATTCTCTTGTGGAAGTAAAATCAGACACAATGCAACTGGTTATTGGTTGTTATTTGGTATGCCTTTGGTTGTTATTTGGTGTGCCTTACCTTCAGTTTCTGGCCTCAAACCCTGCAGATGTATAGACATGTTTCATGCTTTGTGACTCATCCCAACAACGATGTTGTTGTTATCACATTGTAATGATGTTGGGTTGGTCCTGCAAGACGATATTATTGTCCAGTATTGAGAGCTAAGTGTCATACGAAAAAGCAGCTCAATACTCACCATTGTTACCCATAACAGTAATTAGTCAGTACTTGCACTTGTTACTCTTGAGGGAAGTTGAAGTCATGTTCACATCTGAGGCACAGCTTGTACTTCCACCAAGGCCAATACAACTTGTATCACTACTTGAGTTTAGTGCTATGAAATCCTTATCTCAGAATTCCTTCTAAACCTAAACAATGTCCCCTCATCAGTGCTCACACTTTTGCTAAGCAGAAAACAGAGTGTTTTCATGGTTGCAAAACTAGAAAATGAACACAAACGGCATGATGAGCTAGTATGTTATTTAGATTGAAAAATATTCTGAGGTAGATAATACCTCTGACTCTGTAAATCTTGTCTGTCAGAAAGCTCTACGCCTTCCCCATGGAAAAAGATTGCTATTCTATGAATTTCCACTAAAATGGAGTGTCTAGGAAATAACTAGACTCAGGGACTCAGACAATGAACTTTACACAGACCACAGCTCTTTATCTCGGTGCATGTGGCACAAGGTGAGATTGGCAACGCGATAACTCACGGAACTACAGCCTTTGCTGCGCTGCTCTGCCATTTCTCTTCTCGAGTCACTTGTGTTTGCATTTCTTTTTCCCTGGAAAATGTCAAAGAATTCATAGATCAAAAACAGGAGCTGACACAAAGACAGAGGTACTGGATCTAAGGAATGATTGATTTGAGGAATTGGGATGAGGACTCTTTACTTGGTGGGAAGTAAGAATTTCTGAGTCCGCAACTACACCGCTTTAAAGATATGAACTTCTCAGACTTGCCACACTTCTTAGTATTAGAGCTGGCCAGTCTTTAGTCAGGAGACATCCATTTACATGTACATCTTAGATATGGGAAGTACATTTAGTTATTCATATGGGACTTTCTCTCAATGTCAGTAGCAAATCAAAGCATTCCTGGTGTTACGAAGCACTGTGCTGCTAGAACCAGCTTTGTCATTGAAATACCACCCATTAGTACTCCTGTGCCTTGTCAGATGAATTATGAACTGATGGAATTTGAATAACTGTCTTGCCCTTCTGCAAGAAAAGGTAATATTGCTCCTGCTTAGTAGCGCCTCGGGCTTTCTGTGCCAAAACATCACAGTAGAATTCAGTGTTGACTGTTAACTAACAGTGAATTTAAAGTGCTGTCGCAGTCACCTTGCTCAGCTCTCAGGCCTGGGTGGCCAAAGCATGTAAGAAGCAGTCAGCAAGAGATGGCACAAAGCCGAAGGATGGGGATTTTTTATTTTTATCTCTGTTTGTTTAGGACAGGAGGCAAAGTGTGTTTGCAAAGCAGAGAGGCTGCTGCAGGTGCAGAAGGCGCTGCCACAGCTGGCATCCTGAAAGATCAATTACCTACATCAAAGCTGTTCTGCTGCCTTTGCTATCTGCTTGCTTATTACACACAAAGTGAATTAAAAAGAGCAGGGTTCTGTGTTCAATACCCTCTTCAAGTGAGCAATCTAACCCTTAAAAGCAGACATCCTTAAGCTGATCAGATGATGGGACAATGTGAAATGCTTTTGGCTTTAAAAGAACATTTGGCAATGATAATACTGCGCTCGATTGAGAAAGCAAGCGAACTCATGTAATATGATGCTATAAATGATGTAGGTTGCACTTCTTTTTGAGTTGTTGGGAATTAATTGATTAATAGGTAAAACATTTGATATTATTACTGAATTTATCACAATAAATATTACTCTGCAATAGTTTGCTCCTGCCTGTGAAGCTTAAAATGCTAAAGGTATTAGAAGCCTGTTATGACACTAATATTATAAATGTTTGTACAGGTTGTCACCAACATTTGAAGCCGCTTGTAAAAACAGCACCTTACTACAATACATTATTATCATACCCTGCTGTAAGTGGTGATGTGCCTTTATCCACTGGTACAGAACATGTGCATTATTAATTATCCACCCTTTTCTACCCGCTTCCCATGGATGGTCTTGCAAAGACAGTGTTAACAATAGGCACTGGGATAACATTAATGTGATAAACTATACAGTCACAGTTAAAGTGTAGAGATGTGTTCCATTAATTTCTCATTTACCGAAAACATTGGTTATTTTCATGGATCCAATTCAGCAGATGCTTTTTCTTCTCAATGTCTACCAGATGTGACAGACAAGTATTTCTCTTTGCTCTCAAAAAAGACTCACGAGAAGGCCCCATAACTGATATGATGTGATCTTGAACCAAGACTGTGTTCCATACTTCTATCAGTATCAGGCTTCTCATGTGTGTTATCTTGCAATCCTGTGGAGATGGGAAATGTAATTTACTATAAAGAAGTCTTCCATCTATTGAATT
Source organism: Pomatostomus ruficeps (assembly GCA_013400735.1). NCBI lineage: Eukaryota > Metazoa > Chordata > Aves > Passeriformes > Timaliidae > Pomatostomus > Pomatostomus ruficeps. The sequence goes on along the minus strand of VYZT01038280.1, from coordinate 95,719 downwards.
AAGAGTTGTACTTGAAGAATCACATAAACACAGAATCAATTAGGTTGGAAAAGACCTCCAAGATCGAGTCCAATTTTAACCGATCTCAACCTTGTCAACCAGACTGCAGCACTAAGTGCCACATCCAATCTTTCCGTAAACACCTCTGGGGTGGTGATTCCACCACCTTCCTGGGCAGGCCATTCCAAAGTTTAACAAACCCTTCTGTGAAGGAATTCCTCCTCATGTCCAACCTAAACCTCCCCTGGCACAGCCTGAGGCCATTTCCTGTCATCCTGTCACTGGTTTCCTGGGAGAAGAGGCACACCTGGCACAACCTTTCAGGGAGTTTAGAGAGTGGTAAGGTCACCCCCGAGCCTCCTCTTCTCCAGCCTCTCCCTTAGAGCTGGACCACGAAACTTTGAAGGCTTGATCCATTGAAATGACGACATCCTTCAGCAAAGAAAACCTATTAATTTTGCTGTTAACGCCAGACCATGTGCACGCTGAATCCCAAACAGCCTATGAACACAAAGAAGCCACATAACTTTATAGCTGTCAGGTTCAATATAAACTCAGGGGATGTTAAATATAAACTCTAGCAATCATTGTAAAATGGTTCTTCATGTGTTCCTGCGCGTGTGGCGCATACGAGATCATGTGGGAGGCGATCTGCCGGCGCCCATTGAGAACAACCTCCACGGTGCGACTCCGGTCTCGCTCCTCCTCATCACCGCAGCCAGCGACACGCGGGGCTGCCCTCCTGGCAGCTCTCCCGCCGCGGAGCGGTGTTCTCCGCGCCAGGCGGGGCCAGCCCTCGCGTCTCGGCGTTCCCTGGCCCGTGTCACGGCGCGCCGTCGGAGGGGCGGGAGGCCGGCCGGCCGGAGGACAGGCATGCCGTGGGGACGGCAGGAATGCCGTAGGGATGGCGGGATGGATCCCTCAGCCCGGCACGCCCGGCCCGGGCGGGGCCTCGGGGCCGCT
>VYZT01038280.1:0-94687 GCA_013400735.1 Pomatostomus ruficeps | reverse complement strand
CCGGCGGCCGCCCCGCTCCGCGCCGCGCTCTCCCGCCGCGAGCAGCCGGGGCCTCCTCCATGCGGGAGAAGAGGAGGAGGAGGAGGAGGTGGGAGCTGCTCGCCGGCCATCCCCGGCGCCCGGCAAGTCGGAGCCGACCCGCCGCCGCGCCGCTCCTGCCGCATCTCCCCGCGGCGCGGAGCCGGCCCTGAGCTCTGCCCGCCGCGCCGCCCCCGGACCCCTCCTCAGAGTCTTGCCCCCACCCTCCTTCCAGTCTTCCCAGACCCCTCCTCCTAGTCTTCTTCGTTTTTTTTTTTTTTTTTTTTAAAATTTTTTTTTTTATTTTTATTCCCCCCTTTGCCCCCTCCCCTTTGGTTCTCACCCTGGCTGCGAGCAAAGCGTCTTCATGAGCGCAGAGGATGTCCGGAAAGCACTACAAGGGGCCTGAAGTCAGTTGTTGCATCAAATATTTCATCTTCGGCTTCAATGTCATTTTCTGGGTAAGTGGGGCCGGTTTCGTGTCTTCCTCTGCTTCCTCCTCCTCCTCCTCCTCCCTGGCCGCCGCGGCTCCCGGGCTGGGCACGGCCAGGAGCGGCAGGGACGTGTGACAGCCCGGCGTGCGGCGGGATTTTGGATGGGCTGCGGGTGCGAGGCCAGGGGTGCTGCTGCCTCCGACCTGCCCGCCCCGGTCAGCCCTTCCCCGGGCAAGTTGTGGTGCTTCATTCCTCCTCCTCCCGAGGGTGCCGGTTCCTTCTCCCTTCCGGCCCTCCTAATTGCTTTTGTTGTAAGTACGAAGCGGGTTTCGTGCCTTCTTCCCTCCTCCCCGTCTTTCCCTTTTTTCCTGTTCCCTTCTTCCTTCCCCCACCTCTGCTTTGTGGTGGGAGAGGAAGGGAGCAGCCAGGCACCCAGGCCTGGAGAACGAATTGATCTGCATGTTTTCATACTGCCAGCCCTGTTAGATGCAAATTAGAGAAAGAATCGCAGCTCAGGTTCTCTGCACAGTGCTGTTTAATGATTTCACAATGATGAAGTTGTGTATGGCACGGGTTTATTATGATTAACTATTAACACATAGTAGTAGTAGCAGTAATAGGATGGAGGAGGGGGGAAACAGTGTTTCCACCCATCCCTGAAGTGCAAGCCCGTAGGAGGCCTGTTTGGGCATTTGTTGGGATTCCTGGCTGTGCTGCTTGATCTGCCTGCACAGTATCTTGTTGCACCATTCCCCACCGGCTGTGGAGTCGGCAGAACTGGACAGTGAAATGTAACCTGCCTGCAACAGTACTTCTGGCATCTTCTCGATGTGTTGGGTTCAAAAGGGAAGCAGCTGGTTTTGGATGTTTATGCCAAATTTCATAACCGCGGGGTGGGAGGTGTGAGCATTCTCACACATGTGTGAGTGATGAGGTCTGCTCACTGCACAGAATGTTAAAGTCACATGAAGGTTCTTACATGTACAGTTCCCCTCTCTGCATGAGGTATCCCACACAGCAATGAGAAACATGCACAAACCCAGATTCACAGAATATTCTGAGTTGCAAGGACCCACAAGGATCATCGAGTCCTGCTCTGGATCGAACCCAGGTAGTGTGGATGTGTTTTTGAGGGGCTTTGGAAGCAAGTTGAATGCATATCCGGTATAGTGGCTTGTTTGGACTAGAAAGGAGAATTGGGGAAAAAAGCCCCAACACCACTTTGAGGGTTATGGATGAAGGTAGGGAAGAATAGAGGAGAGAAACCTGAGCAGTGCTGAGCTTCTGATTGTCCCCTTGGGGAGAACAGAGGATGGTGGTTACATGGATAGCGAGTATCCATGACTGACCTCAGGTCTGTGTTCCTGGAAAATAAAGATACCTGAAGAGATGTTTTGAAAGGATGGGAGTTTTGATTAAGTCCACTTTTATACTGCAATACCTTGCTTTAAACAAGAAGATATGCTGCGAGAGTGAAGCTAACTGTGGCTTTATTTCAGTGTTTACTTGGCCCCAGACCGACCCCTGCAGATGAACGGTAGCGAGCTTTGTCGTGTTCTGACCTTACAGAGCTGTTCTGGTTGTACTCTTGGCTCAGTTTTCAGTGGTTGAGTTTGCCATGGTTCTTTTCCCTTGTCTGGGCCTTTGTTTTGATTCTGCTGGGCATATGTTGCTGTGAACATGGATATTTTTCTGCGGGGAGCAAGTAGTGTGAGGAGCACTTGTGTGCTGTGTCCTTGGACTCAGAGAGGGAGATTATGGTGGAATAGACATAACCATGTTAACTTGCTCTTTCCGACACTGTCGGTCTGTCAGGAGCCCTGTATCCTGTAATTTCCTTCATTTTATTCTCTGAAGGTGAATGTGTGGATGGTGCAAGTGGTTTTGTTTTAGGTTTTATGTAAATAGTCTTTTCTTTCTTCCTGTGTTCCCGAGGCTGATGGAACATAGCTTCTGCGTGATGGCAGGTGTGCCTCTCTCGTAGCTGAATGGGCCAAAGGCTTTACGCTGCTGGAATGCTAAACTGAAAGCCTGAAAAAATATAATTGTGTATCACCCACTCTGCCACTTGCTTGATGTGTGGCCCTTGCTTGCAGATTTCCTCTTTTGCAAAAGGCTAATTTGTCTTCCTGGCTAAACTTCTTGAAATTCATGAAGAGCAAGCACTTTATGAGAGTTTAGTACTTTCTTTAGAATATTGTAATCCCTTTATGAGAAAGCCTGCATTTATTACCATGTCTCTCATGATTTGGAGTGAAAGCATAGGCAGATACTCTTGTTGAATACATGCTAATGTTTTTTTTTTTTTACTGAAGTAATAGCAAACCCTTCAGTAACTGGGCCAGAAAAGCTGTAAATGAAAATTGCAAATTCAGTTGGTTGTTTACAGAAAGTGACAATCAAAAATAGCCACTAATGTAGTCATTGTAAATAGATTGAAATGATGAAGAGGTCATCGTATTAACCGCATGACACTTTCCAGGATCTCGCAGACAGGGAGATATGTAGCACACCTTCTTAGACCTTCCATCTGAGCATTATTGTGTAGTGGTTTTAACACAGCCTTTTAAAATGTTAATGTAAACAAAGAAAATACTCTATTCTGCATCATGAAACAATGGACTAAAAATAAAGAGAACTGAGTTGGAAGAGTAATGATTTTGACAAGAAAATTGTCAGTGCTTTGAATAGAGGAATATTATAGATCCGCTGAAATTATGCGGGGAATGATTGTACTTGCTACTTCCACTGAAGTTATTAGAAAAAATCTGAGGCTTTAAATGCCACAGAATAGGGGCAAAATAAATTTCCAGACCTTTTTGTCTTTTTTGTTTTGCGCTGGTCAGGTATTTCATGCCTTAAAAATCACAACAGAATTATTAGGATAATGAATAGTGGAAGGTTGCACTCCAATGCTGTGTATGTAGCTGTGACTAAAGGTGACAGGATGCTTTTTAGGAGATAGTTCTCAGGCTTGCACCACCCCGGGTAAGGTATTCTTGCCCAAATTTGTTTCATGCTGTTGCAGAAGACAATATTGTCTGCTGAGTCTATATATAATTAATGTTCTAGATATATTTGCGGGATTAATTTCTTTTGGAAATTTAATATTAAAGTTGGTAAATACTCTGGAAACGTTTGTTCAGGAAAGCTTATTTTCTGAGACTACTATGCTGTTGTGGGAAAGGAAAGCGCGTTGGGCAGTCACCAAAGTGATATTTAGGCACAGAGAACTAGCTGGCACAAATGCAGCCAAATGTAGAGCTGGAACCGAGTGCTGTGTTTCCCGTGCGCTGCTCAGCATCGGGGCACTCACCTGTGCTGCAGCTCCAGCGCCCTTCTGCCGGTGCTGAGGCCCCGTGTGCTGCCTGTCTCGGCTCACAGCTGCTGCAATAGACACAGCTTGTTCATGAGCCTTCCTGTCCTGCCTCACTAAAGCATGAAGCTGTGCTATAAGGTGACAGAGAACATTTTTCTGTACTTAAAGAAAGCAAACAAACGATGCCTCCTTCCCCCTTCGGCGTCCATGCACAGTGATGTCAGAGGTACAGTGCTAAAGGTCAAAGAAGGCTGCCCTGCTTCACAAAAGGCAAGAGCTGGTTCCCCCTCTTTCCCCTTTACTTTGGGAAGTTTTAGGCTGAGTTTTCGTTCCAAGAGATGTTTTTAATTGTTCTCTGTACTTCTTTATACTTGATGGAAACAGTGGATGTATGCTACTGTTAAGGTCTAAATTTCAATCCACACTTGATTCCACTGGCCCTGGTCTAATTGGGAAGATGTATAAAAAGCACTGACACCTCAGAAACTTTTGCTTTATCTGGTGATTCACTCTGAGTTATGAGCTATGCTGCAATTATGATACATCAGCATATTACGAGTCATAACTTGTGTTTTAATTTGCTTGGCATCTGCTGTATTTGATGGCAACCATATGGGAATCTAGATAGTCTTCTGAATTACACAGAGGTAGCGGAAAGAAAATAAGGTTATGTAAGTGTGTTACAGGAAAAGTGTTGGACAAGTGCACCGACCTTTAAAGGACAACCAATAGATTGCTTATTAAATTTTGTACATTGTTGATAGTTTGTTTTTCAAAGGGGGAGAAGATAATTCTCTGATGTCAGCTGGTTTTCAGATATCCACAAGGAAGTTTTGATTATGTAATTTTTCCCTTACCACAGTGGTTAAAAAAAACCCCAAACAAATCAATGTGAAGCTTATTCCATGCAATTTTGAAATGCATTCTGTAACATTTGATCTTTAAAAATTTGCATTGGGAGGATGTCCTTGCAGTGGAAGTGGAAGCATTCTGTCCATTTCCCTCCCCTCCCCCTTTTAGGATCAAATTACTTTTTATTTTTGATTTTACATTTCTTCATAGCACGGATGAAGCATAGCTAAGCATTCCAGCAGTGGTCTTGCCAGAAACAGAACAATGCTTGTTTTGGGCAAGTACTCCACTGTTTTATAACAGTGAAAGGCGGGGGTGTATGTATTGATGAAATGGATGCATTATTGTGAGGTCAGGATTCTTGAATTCCTCAGTGTCTCTTTCAGCAGATGTACCCTCAGTCTTTCAAATGCACATAAAAATGTAGTAACTGCTGGCTCCGGGGGACTTTCTGCAGATTTGTGGAGGTCATTCTTAGAATAAAAATTTTTCCTTGCCTTGTGTTCCCTCATAACTTTGTGGTAGGCTGTATCATTGGTAATATAAAAAGAAATAGGTGAGGAACATGGGAGAAACTATTTCCTTTCTCATAACTATTTGTTTTGCCAATATTGGATGTTTATAAATGTGTTACTGTTTTGAGTTAGTTGATGTTTCTAGTTTCTAAAAGATTGAAGAAGCATAAGGGAACTAGAACTAGAGAAAACCCATTGTGATTAATTGTGTGACTTTCCTTGTTTGATGTCAATGTGCTTCAAGAAAACATTATTGGAACTATATACGGATATTTGTGTATGCCAAAAGAAGTTATCATTGGTCCTAATCCCATTGCCCTTGTTGCATGCTGATGATATTCCCATAGTAAAGTCAAGAAATCCATGTCCTGCAACATTGAATTTGAAGGTGGATGTGCTACCTTAATTCTGGTAAGGCAGCCTTTGCACCGTGAACTTTTTGGTGTACGTATTGGGTATGTACACCTCAGCTGCAGGGTATTATGTAGGGAAGGCATGAGCTCTTCTGGGGAAGAAAAGCTTTCTTTTTGCAGATGGGAACCCAGAAAACATGTTCTTGTAAACAAACAAATAACATACAAGGTGCAGTTGATGCAGGATAATTTTCAGATGGAAAATACGGGAGAGAAAGATTTTTTTTGGAGGGGGAGAGAAGGAGTTCGGGATGTTTTTTGTTGTTTTTGTGTGGAGAGGAGTGAAAAGAAAAGTGTAATGAACTTCTCTGTCCTCTCCGGTGGACAGGAGTTTGAAAGTGTGTATGTAATCTGTTCTTTAAGAATGCTCTTTAAAACCTAATTCTATAAATTACAATAATCCTGATGTACTTTGTAGTGAACTTTAATTTATTCTTTATTCCTCAAACTCTGTAAGATGCAAGTTAATGGTTAGTAGAGGATGAGAAACTTGAGCTTACAGTTAGTGAAACATCACTTCCTTTTCTTTTGAGTCCCTTTTCTACAAATAGACGTGCTGAAGTCTGTGTTGTAAAAGCATTATAAACTGTTTCTGGCACCAGGGCTGCTACAAGTTATAAATTTGGAGCAAGAAGCTGATGTGCTGTTAAGCACTCAGGCTAGATACTTCAACAGTTCATACTCCATTAACCAAAAGCAGTAACCTGTGAAGATTTGCTATGGGCATTTAGAATGTAATGTTTTGCTTTCAATTAAAACTGGAGGTGAGAGAAAATATTTTTGACCCAAAAAAATCACGTGACCTAATTCTAGAGTTAGGAAATTCTGGTCTTAAACTGTAGTGCTGTAGGAGAGCCTTGTTTTGCCCAAAATATTCAGCATGCTTCTCAAATGCATGGCTGGGAGCCTGTCAACAGGACTGTAATTGTTTTATTGATGTAGACAGGAGAGCAAGGAGCTGAACAGCTCGTGAAGTAACCCAGCTCTGTTAGAGATGACCCAGAAGTCGCTGTCAGCATTCGCCGTAAAAGTGCCTTCCAGTATGGTAGTATTTGAAACTTCTTCACATCTGACTTTTCCATTAGCTAGAATTTCATAGCGACTCTGTACTCGTGTACAGTTTGTCTGTTTCTCATTTAAAAATAGCAAAGATTGTTACAATGCAGTAAAGAATTAAAACCAAAAAAGCTTGTCCAATTTTTAATGCATGTACGGAATTGCATTTCATGACCGTTTTTCGGTGCAAGATCCAACAATACATTAGGCCTTAAATCAGTAAAGAATAATCTGTTTCTTTTATTGTATTATGATATGAATTTGGAAACATCCCCTTTTTTGTGATTGTGCTGCTGCTTCTGCCACAAAATATCCTATCTTGTGATATAAGGCCCCCAAAAACACTTGCTTTATGAGACTCCTGAAAGGGTTTATGGTTTTTCACGTACTCTGAGTTAGAAGCGCGGGAGAAATACTGACAAGGTGTTCTCAAGAGGTTGAAAGAACAAAAATCTTCACTGACATCTTCAGAAAATTAGGGAACTTTGGCAAAAGTTTAGAGCAACCTTCATTCAACGTAAAATGCTTTGCAAAGCATTAGCTTAGGCCATTCAACTTAGCAAACTCCAAGCCTGTCTGATTTTAAGTTACTCAAAACTCTGAGAAGAGGGAGTTAGAAGAAGAAAGAGGAAGAGAGAAAGACAGAAAAGATCTAGAAAAGAACAAGTATAGCAACCAGTCCTGGAGGTGTTCAGCTGATAGAAGTTCCAAGAGGAGGTGGTGTCAAGACCTCTGCCTGCCTCATGCTTCAGTTTAGTACCCCTTGACTTTCCTGGGCCCTTCCCCCAGGATGGACTTGTGGTCATCCAGCCCCTCTGGGTGGGGCTAGGCTGGGCTCCAGGGGTGGGGTGTGGAGCATTGCCTTTGGTGTGGCTGGGTACGGGCCCAGAGAGGGATGTGTCTGTGCTGAGCACGGCGTCGCCTCCCCAGAGCAAGGCCTGACCTACCTCTTCTCCCACACAGGCACCCAAAAATATTTTGAGCCAGCGCTCCTCCCAGTCTCTCACATGTGTTTCTCTGTGGATACAGATTTCCCCTGATATCAGCAGTATTTTGTCCAGGTGTGAGGTTGGTGTGGGTGGATGTCACTGTTGGCACAGTGCTCAGTGTGGCTGCTCCTGTAACACACACAGAGATCTAGAGCAGTTCAGCCTTCTCCGTATGCTGGCATTTAAAAATGTCACTAACACACTGAGGCTTGCAGTCAGGGGTGCTTGATTTGGTATCAGACTCTGACTCAGTGTGATCTCATATAACCTCCAGATGGCCTGACTTGCAGAGATGCTAAAAACAGTCAGATCCTGCTCGTTTAGCTTTATAAACTTAAGTGAGGCTGTAGCGGTATTTATTTTAATACACATCAGTCTCCACATCAGATTCTTCAGCTAATGTTTCAGCTTTCCAGTCACTTTCCTCTGGACAGCATTTAGAATAAGTATTTCATCACACACAGAGGATCTTATGAATGAACTGTCAATTTCCCACAGAACTGGGAAAAATCAATATGCCTCTTCCAGGCCTTGAAAATCCCTCTGCTCCTAGTGAAGAAAGACTCTGTTACATCAAATCACATTGAAAACCATTTCAAGCAACGTTCCTGATGTGTGGTGACAGAAGAGCTTTTTTCCTTTTGCAGCAAAGCAAATAAATATTACAAAAACACTTGGTATAAATATTCTGTACCTGTAGCCTCCTGGTTTTCCCAACAGCAAAACTTCTTATGGGGAAAAAACAACCAAAGAACTATTGGAAATTTTGCTTAAATAGGTTCTCTTTCTCCTCAATAAGCAAGTAACATTATTTCTAAAAGTGTTTGGTCCTTTTTTGTGGTATTGAATTCAAAGAAAGCATTAAAAGAAGACTAGATGTCTTTAGATACGTGCAGTATTTTGGGTTCATAGAGCCTTCTGTTTTGTTCACTTCCTCGGCATGGTGTTGATGAGTTAAAACCCGAGTATGTCTCCTGTCATTGCTCTAGGAAGCTGCTGTTAGAGGGCACTGAGTATGAAATAAGTGATACTGCAAGGACGCTTGCAGTAACTCAGCCTGTGGGGTGTTTCCTAGTGTTAGTGGATTACTTTTGATGACAGTCCAGCTTAATTTATGTTGATGTAGGGGCAAATCTTCCATGACATGGAACATAATTTTGTGTCAGGATTTTCTCTGTGTCAGGAGGGCAGGCTCTCTCAACTGCGCTCTGGTGCCCCAAGCGAAGGTGCAGCAGCGCTGTGTGTGGGATGTGACCCCAGGCAGATCCTCCTGGTGCCTGTCGTTTTGTCAGAGCCTGCACCACAGGTTCTCCCTGTTGGATACCTTTGCTTTACGTACCCCTGTGCAGGGCATGTACCTACCCTTGTGAGGCTGGGTTCTCTGTGCTTCCTTCCCACTGAACTGTCTCTCTTCTGCTACGTGCTGCTTTCCAGTGGGCTGTGATTTATAAAGAGCTGGAAGGGAGTTCCCAATATGTGCTCCCAAAATGGTTCATATGTAGGAGCAGAGACACTGAGGAAAAAGCTCACACATAATGAATGGCAAGGGTTTTTTGCTTCAATTAACTCTATCACCCTGTGGAAGATGTCTCTGCAATGCCATGTGATTGGAATGTTTCGGACTGCAGCACAGAATTTGGAAAGGGTGACATTTCAAAACAGTGGGTCCTACCCGGTAATGAGGAGGAGGGTTGCCAGTATCCTGGGCACCTCCCAGCTGGGAGTGTACTGGGGTGTTCTACTGTGCACAGAGCAAGGGTTTCAGATTTTTTAATTTTATTTTTTTGTCATTTAAATATAAAACCAGAAAGATTCCCTGTTCCATGTGGGTAAAAGATAGCATTTTGTAGAATTTTTTCTTCTGTGGCTGCCAGTTCATCTAGGTAATATATTTAAAGGAATATGTGTGAATTCAGTCAGTCCAAGAATTAAATATATAATTAAACAATCATTAAATATATCATTAAAGTAATTTAAAAAGAAGAGATAAGACTTGTAAAATTAGAATTCCTCTTTTCAAAGAAGTTATCCAATTAATTTCTAGATGAAAATTCATCCATCTGGCTTGTGAAGACTATAAAATATATATAAATATAAGATATGTATGATTACAGTTAAAAATAACTAAGGTCCAGTTTTTAATGAGTATTGCTTGATATCACAACCATTCTCCTGTTTCTTTTTCTTTTTGTGGCCATTAAGGGGGATGTGAACTGCTGCCTAACTCAATTTTTTTTTTCCATCTCCGAATGCCTAGGAGGATCTGTTTCTATTGCAGGGCCACTTCCCACCTTGATTGTGGGAACCATTCAGGGTTGGTTTTGGTGTGTGGCCTTGCAAATTCTGGTGTCAGAATGAGAGCAGGAGGCTGCAAACAGCTGAGGCTGGCACAGGGCTGCAGAGCCAAACGTGTTAACGCAGCTTCAGTGGACCGACAACAGTCACTTACCAGATCTGGCTGAGAACTCTCTCATCTGGGTCAACTTCTATTGATTTGCTGCTTGGCTCCAAGAATGAAGTGTGGGAAGATGGTTAGACCTGCTCGTCCTTTCCCTGCATAGACCAGCTAAAAGTGATTGCACAAGCATGGCCTGTTTCAGCTCTGGGTGAGGTGGTTTTGGGCTGTGGAGTGCACAGAGGTGTAGGACACGATGCCGTGTCGATAGTGAGCTCACTCCAGTGAGGATTGTTATGTAGGCGTAAGTGCTGCCCCTCTGGTGCACTTTGATCTTCACTGCTTTTGTAAGAGTTATGGTGGTTATCTGTTTACCCCTGCTTGCTCAGTGATGTTGGAGAAACAAAAAACAGTGATTGTCTTCCAAGGTTATTGCAATGTGAATTTAATTTGAACTGAAGTGGACAGCTCCATCATTTACCTCTCTGGTTTCTTTTCGTTCCCATAAATGTTATTCCAAACACTGTGCCATTCCTTGTAATAATGCTAATCCTTCATTGGAGTGGCCTGCTACCTGGAGTGGCCAATGACCTCTCTGAAGAGAGTTTGTTGTGATTATCCGCTCCCAAGTAGTATCCGTTCTGGGGGCTTGTTACATACAAAAGGTTAGTATGCATTTAGTGCTGGAGATACAGTTATATATATATATATAAACACTAGGTATGCATATATATAAATACACACACATTTTCAAACACACACGTATGTATAATATGTACACAAAATAATGCAGTACTTAAAAAATTAATTCTGATTTGCTAGAGCAGAAGTTTGGTAACTTACGTACCTTAAAGCAGGACTTGAAGGGACTGGAAACCCATCTAACTCCTGTTGCATGCAGAGAAGGACGTTTTGCTTCCTCTGACTGTGTTCTCCTGCTCTGCTGCTGCTGGGAGCTCTGGCATGGTCACAAGTAGTGTTCCCCCTTCAGCTGTGTGGGGCTGGGTGTGGTTTGAAAACATTGCTTTCTCTTTGTATTCTTTGTTTTGAAGATGGGCAAAACCACTGCCTGGGTAGTCTAAAGGTTTGTGGTGATATTTGAATCAATGTTTTGTTCTGCAGGAACTTTTTCCATGCAAATAAGTGTGTGTTTGACTCAAGAACGTAAGCCAATTACATTTTTACATGGTTTATATCCTTGTTGGCCCCTGCTTTCCAACATTTTTCCTGAACCACTCTCACACATGTGGGAGAGAAAGTATCTCCTGAGCGGATGCAGCTCCTAACTTTGCATATTAAAGAAAACCAATCCCAATCCTGGTGAGACTGACACTCAAGGGTTTGTGCCACTGTACCAGGTGAATGAATTGTGACCCCCGTCTGGCCGTTTTTGTTGTTTGAATAGTCTTCTCTGCCCCATAGATCCATGATCCTATCAGCTGTCCTTCACTGGGGCTGACATCTGACAGAGGCAAGAGGACAGGTTTGGGCTACAGTAGCTTTTGTCTTCAACTTCCCCATCCCAGAAATATATGTGTGTAGGATTTCTAGTGAACTGTCTGTCATCCAGTATTCCATATGTTGTTTTAAATGACATGCCTATTAAATGACAGTGATGAAGTACTCCACTTACTTGTGGTTTTCATGTCAATACCAGGTCACTACTGCCTAGAGAAATTACCATGCCTCTTGTAAGTACCCTGTTCTTGTTGGCTTTGCCCTCCTTTCAGTTTGTGCTCTACTCCAGCTTGCAGAGGCTGTTCTCTCTGCTCTGTTCTCCAAGGAAGTCCTTTCTGTGTCTCTCCATGTATCAGTGTCTGTTCTTACACCTGTCTCCCGGAGTAGAAAGCTCACAGGAGCCTCTGCATGGTCACTGTCATGCTGCGAGAGAGGCAGTTTGTGGGCTTTGTTACTGGAGTCCAGCCACATGACCACAGAAAAATGGGAAGGAGAAGTAAAAACCCAACACTGCCTGGTTTCTGTACCATTTTATAAGGTACTTGTTCCTGTTTGACAAACAGCTTTGTTCCATAAACAGGTGTAGACCTCTCAGTGTAATATGCAAGCATCTCCTTTGGAACAGCAAACCTCATGCTGGTGCAAGACCTCCCAGATAACTCCTGTGGTAGATAATCCTTCTTTAGTCATTGTGTCAAGCTGTAAGTCTGGTGACTGTCAAAGTTGTGCACACAGCTCTGGCTCTGATGTGAAGAATTTCACATTTCATAACAATTCATAAAAAATTGCTGCAGGACTGAGCCATGTAGAATCAAGTGAGGTAGGAGGAGGCTATTTTAGAGACTGGCGTGATCACAGGGATTTGAGGGATGTGCTGTGTCTCCTGTCTGCACCACATGGGAGGCCGGTTGCTGTTGAAGCGCAGGATCTCAGTGGTGTCACTTGAGGCTGGAGTACAGGGCTGGAATTGAAATAGGCTGCTGAGTGTTGCTGCTGTGTGAGTTAGACTGTAAAGTCATTAGTACTTTATGCTGAGAGTTGGTGGGACTCCTTTTTGTGTCTTTGGAGATGTATCAGAACTCCAGTGAGTATTGCTTTTAAATCTTCTTAGTGTACTAAGGTCAGATTTTCATTTATGCTAAAAGGCTGCCACTGTAACATGTCCTTAAAATGACTGATGATGTTACAGAGCAAGGTAGAACACTTTTGGTGTAGCTGTGTTATCAAAACTGTTCAAGTGAGCAATATTAGACTCCTAGTTGGGGAGTTTGAAGGACTTTATAAGATGGAAGGATGGACTTTGCATTGCGGGATGTGATTGGATTTCTGTATAAATGATGGTGAGAAGAGAAACCTGCAATTTTTCACAGAATGAACAGTATGAAATACACACATTTGTGCATAAAGCAGAAGGTGTTTAAGAATGTAAGCTTATAAAAGTGAGAGGATAGTCATAAATTTGTCTGAATAAGGAACTGCCTTGTTTTTTATTCCATCTCCATCTTTCCTTCTGGGAAGATACTTTCCCGCAGTTACTGTTATCAAAGCACCACTCTTGTCATTGTTTCACTCTGTTTTGTTAGTACAACTTTAGTTCAAAAACTTTCTACCTTGGAAGAAACAAACACAGAGGCAAACCAAAACAAACATCCATAAAGTTGTTTCAGAAATCAAACTGTGGATCAATTATTAAGTGCCTTCCTTCTCCTTCATCCACTTCCTGATGTGTTATTAATTTTGCATGAGCCCCCTGCCTAGCCCTTCATGCACTTAGAGTATGGAGCGCAAAGGTTTTCAGCACTGTAAATGACTGGGCACTTACTGCGACCCTCGGCGTAAGAGCAGGTCCTGTTGATTTCAGTGGGAATCACTTGTTGGCAGCTGCATAATTGTTTTTCAAACAATGTAGGTTAAAAAAAAAACCCGAAAAAAAGAGGGAGGATGTGTGAGAAAGCTCAAAGAGGTCCCCCAAACAAAACACAGAAAAGTCGTTCAAAAGAGCTGGAGCAATTACTTCAGTTGCCTAAGTAGTTAAGACCTGGCAGAAAGAGTGATGGGGTGGTCTAACCAAGAACTCTGGCAGGGAGCAGCCAAGCTTGCCAGGGAGTGTTCCTGCTCATTTGTGTTTCAGAGTAAGCGTCTTGCCTGGCCATCCATTACGTGATAACTTCCCTGCAGCAACAGGAGCTCTGTGGAACTCTAATTCTTGGAACATTGAGAGAACTTAGCTGGTGAAGGACAGAGTTCATCCTCAGCAAGGAACTGTGACTGTGTTCTCTCTAATTGCAGAGTAGTGCTGTGCTTGTATGAAATAGCTTTGCATGTGCTGAAATAAGTGCAGGAAACAGTGGTTTCTGTGGGCTACGTGCCTTGCTACCAGTCTGGGCAGCAAGCTGGTCACTGCTGTCGTTTTTCATAAGTAGTGATTCATAGCACCTCACGGAATACTGAGTCCTGCTTTTGCCAGGCATGTGCTTAATAACAGCAGCTTCGTGATAAATCTGTGTCCGAGGGAGCTGCCCAGCTCTAGAGCACCACGACCGATGTGCTCTACCAGCAGCCACATAAAATCTCCACATTTTATTAATGGCATCTGAACTTTAACAACAGCTTAGACTAAAGATAATGGCTTCTGCATGAAATATATTCTGTTACTGCTAATGGTGTCTTATCAAGTAAGATAGTGTGTCAGATAAAAGAATTTCTGTAAACAAAGCATAAAAGAAGCTGTGTATATAAATCAAGCCTGAAAATCAATTTACAGCTGAATGGGGACTGAACATCTTGGTCTAGTTTTGTTTATGCTTTGGTGATTGATAGAGAAAAAGTAAAAACAGTCTCTCTAAGTGCAGAACTTGATGACTATTGCATTTATTTCCTACTATTGGATTGTTTCAGCACTTTGTGGTAGAGCAATATGAGTAGGTCGTTATAGTTTGTGCTAGCACCAATGGTTTCAGTACTGTTAAAAGTAAACAACAAGAGCCACTTTTCTTTTTGCCCTTAAGGGAGGCTTTAAAGAAATGTGAAACTAATTCTTATTTATGGTTTAGGAAAAAAAATGGTCAAGGTTAACAAACCCTGCTTTTAGATTCATCGTACCACCAAGTGAGATGAAGAACTTCGAGCCATTGCACCGAATCCTTAATCTGCTACATTGTCACATACCTTTAAATGAAACATTAACCTCCAGAGCCAAAAATTGCTCCAAGGTTTTGGAGGAGATGTGCTGAGCCTTGCCTTTTGACTAGATTATGCAAGGGAGTTCCCTAGGGAAAGAATATTGCTCTTATTTTTCCCTCTAGTGTGTGAGGAAACAATATATCAATGCATCTACAGCTCTTATTAAACAACTTAAAGTTTTAATGATAAAAAAGTGAAAAAAATATTTGTTTAAAGATCCTGTAATCTGGATTTCTGTTACTTTTCTGTGGATTAACAATTTAAATACCTAGAACAGGTTTTTCAGATTGTTTTAGAATATGTTTGGCTGTGTTTTGTATGGTGTGAAAGGTGTGATAAAAAGGCCTTTTTGAATAATCTTTAATTTCCAGCTGGGGTCCCATACAGTTCAAAGGTAGTTTGGAGTTTTGATGGTTTTGTCCCAGAGGGCATTTGAAGATGGTGTCCTTGCCAGCTAAACCAGCTTAAAGCCTGTGTGAGATACGGCTTCATGGACCAGCTGAGAGGCTGGTGAAGAGTGACACGGGAGAACAACTTCCCTCAGGGGAGGATGTGACCAGGGGAACCATTTTGCTGCTGAAACACCAAACTGGTTTACCTGCCTTGACTTAAAGCCATGCACGTTTTGTTTTTGTGAGGGGTGTCCATGTCAAACACCAATCCTGCAATTTGGCAGAATTAGTAATTGCTATGAACAGGCTCAATCTGAACAACACTCCCCACTGAACACTGAGCAATGTCCCTTGGGAATATTTCTTCTTAATTAGCTCAAGTCTGTGGACACATTGTCATTGCCATATTGTTTTCAAAGTCTGATACCTTTGATCAACCCCAGGCTGATTTAGGAACGCCTAAGGTATGAAAGGAATGTTGAAATCTGCAGAGCTACAGTTACTACAGAAGTTATGGAAATGAAACCATTAATACTGGTCTGGCATGAGCCAGTAGGAGTTTGTCTGGAATGGTATTTCTGCTGCACTTCGCTGAAGGGTGATAAAGGTGTGGTTTTTTCTTTCTCCCATGAGGGCTGGACAGAAAATTGTTTTGAAGAGGTTATAGGTGATGTGCTGTGTGAGGTGTTTTAGTCTTTTCTCTCTGACATCTAATGTTATGTTTGGATTGAAGCATTTCCTCATATAGAAAATAACTAAAATGAGGTGTCACTGCCAAGGCGGACCTCACCCTTTTTAGAAATGCAGCTACGAGGCCATACCCGTGATCGTGCTGGACCAGGCAATAGTTCTGTTTAGGGTAAACATCTTCAAAGTGGCCAGTGGTAGACAGCTGGTGAGAAGTGTAAGAAACAAGGCAGGTACATAGTGTTAAACCTCCGGGAATATGCTCTGAATCCCCAGCCTTTCAGATCTGGAATTAGCTTCTTTGTACTTGGTATCATTATATGATTTTTTTCTTTGTGAATTTATCTGGTTGATAGCTGAATCTAATTTTCTGAAGTGAGTGGCATCCATTTATTAGCTGTACCTTTTTTCTATTAGTATTGGCTTACTTTGGGAGAGGTGGAGTTCCAACAGGCATCTAATAAAGCATTCTGCAGCTTGGAGTCAATTAACTTTCATGTTCATCTGCTCAGCTTCTGTGAAACCACAATGAAAATCCTGCATCTGAAGGATGTAGTTTGAAACACCTTTTGTCTGCTCCCGGCTGTACCCTGCCCCTGGCTTTTCCACACAATACCATTAAGTAACAAATTTTGGACACCTTCCTCTTCAGTGGCTCGGGTGGTTGAATTACAAATGTGGGAGGCGTGCAAAGTCAAGTGAGTGTACCAGTCCAAGGCAACTACAGCTGGATGTCACAGATGAAAAAGCTTGCTGCTGGGAAGAGGAGCTTTAAGTTTCCAGATGGTGACCTAGTTGGATCTTTACACAGCTCCTCCAGTTACGATGAAATAACCATTTTCAGCCCAGGCCATGTCTAACAGTAAGACACATAGTTGGCAGTTTTTATGTGGGATTGCAATTCCTTGAAGTTCTGTCCTTTTTCGTCCTCTCTTTCCCGTGCTTCCCAAACGGAAGAAACATGCAAGCCTAAGCTTTCAGAATCCGTACTTAATTTTGCCATTGATTACAGTGCATCCTTATTAAGTAACAAAATAGTACACAAGAGATGAGAATTCTGTGATGGGCCGGTGAATCTGAAGGGTGTTCCCAGGCAGACACCAGACTATTTCCTTCCTTTGATTACTATTTTTGAAGATTCCAGTAATTGGCTGTAACATAAAAGGTCAAATGTAGCACTTGCCTGTTACTTTGGAAAGAAAGGTAGAAAGTTCCTTTCTTGTCTGGGCCCCGGTACAGCTCCTAAGCAAATGTGTGGGTTATGGGCAGTGCTGCCTAGGCTGTCTGTGAAGCAGAGGGCACAACCTGAGGGGCTGCAAAAGGTAAATCCGTGGCCAGGCGGTGGTGGAGTCATTGGTGCCGTGTGAGTGTGACATCTGCAAGTCAGGTGTTGTAGCCCAAGCAAATTTGTTAATCAAGGCAAATGTTTAAAAGTCATCTTACCTTATACCACAGCACTGGATTCTGCTAAATGAAATGTGAGATTTTTCTTGTTTATTTCCATAGTAGTCCTGGGAAGGAAGGAAGAATGTGTCATGGATCACTACCAGTATTTACTGGCTGACAAAGAAGAGGGAGGCAAGAGAGCAACATAACCTGATGGCATGATCAGATCCTTAAAGCTAGCTGACCATACAGAGACTGGCTTCAGATTTAAGCTCATTTACTAGACTTGAGAATAAGGAAAAAAAAATGCTTACAGAGTTCTAAGACTTTTTGTTTTACTTAGAAGTAATAAATGAGTGCTTCTGAATGCCTTTGTATGTTATTATTCCCAGGGCTCAGGTCCATGATCTGGTCCCCTTGGGAACTGGATTTCCAGGTAAAGAACTTTGTCTTGTTCCTGTAGGAAAGCTTAAAAAAAAAAAAAAAAGCCTGAGAAAACAGTTTGGTAGCTGTTCATCTTGAAATCTGTTTTATTTGCTGGATGGGGATCTATTTTGGAAGTACTTCAATGAAAAGTTGAACAATGGAACAAAACGCTTCAAGGCTTAGCATCTAAATGTGTATTACTTTGGGTGATTGTTTTGGTTTTCTTAAGTTTTTAGGTGTGTGGTTTTGTGTGTTTTTTGGGGGGAGGTGGGTTTTTGGTTTTTTTTATTTGGTGTTTTTATTTTGGTTTTTTTTTATATATATGTGAAGTACTTGAATTAATTCCTGTTTTCTTGGCAGCAACAAAAAGTTGTTCCCTCTCTGCCCCATCTTAGTTGTTCACTGTGTAACTGTGTTCTGTATCATGCCTTGATCTTCCATATGGCAGATTCTACTGAATGAAAAATAAACCCATCCTGCAACCTGAATTTAATGCTATAGGCTAGATCTACTTCTAAAGGTGAAATTGCTAGAAAACTCTGGGTTCTTCTAGCATTAATAAAATCCAGTGTGGGCGGTGTATGTTAGCAAGTTTACTTATATATATATACATGTATATATATATATACACACACACAGGTATGTTTATGTGTGTATGTGTATTTTAACTCCTTTTCCTGGTTTTGTTTTCCCGCTTCTGCTCCATACCAATACTGCTGAAGCTCGTGTAAGAGGACAGCTTTTGCTCTTGCCAGCCAGAATCTGTTTTTGCAGTGAGGGGTCCCTGCTGGGGAAGCCTTTCTTTCCCTGCTCTTTCTTCTCTCTGCAGGGTTGCAGCCATAAGGACGGCCCTCCCGTCTGCTCTGCTGACAGCCGCGCCTTCTCTGCTCCGACTGCAGCAGCTGCTGCTCCTCAGCCTGACTGAGAGAGCATAAATTAAAATACAAAGGTCTCCTGTGGCCACTCTTGGCTGGCAGTGCAGTGGCAGAGCAGACCTTCCTACATCATCTTCACTTGACTTTCTTCTTTTCCTCAAGAATTTCCTCTGCTTTTGTATCAGTCAGAGTCTTTTACCGCTGGGCTGAACAGGAGCAGCAATCCAGTAACTCTAAATGTTTTATGTACTTGTGTCACTGGAGCAGTTTGCAGAGAAAAGAATCAGCAGTGTGGGTTTCACCAAAGGCTCAAGTCTTTCTGCTTTTTACAGTGCTTGGAGAAGATGGAGTGTTTGTGTGCTTTTCATGGCTGCTGGAGATCCAGGGCTAATTCCCGTTCTCATCTCCCCAGGAAGTCAGTGGGAGCGTTAGAGGCAGCAGAGCCCTTGTGTTGCCGTGGTGTGTGTGTGACTGAGGGCGCAGCTCTGAGTGCCAGTGGTTTCCCCAATGGGCTTTCATTGTTTTGCAGCCTGGTGCCTTACAATGCTCATATAGGGGGTCTCAGCCCCAGAGGGTGCAGAGGGAGCTGCTTAGTGGTGGGATGGAATGCCATGCCACAAAACTGGCTGTGGAATTCCTGACCCAGCTGTGGGGGTTTTTTTTGTGAGGGGTTTGTTTTGGTTTTGCCCTGTGCTTGTCTGACCTAGCAGATCTTTGGCTCCATGTGCTGAAATGTGAGGACCCCTCCTTGTAGGTGATAAGTGGCAAGGATGATGATTATTTTTAATTGTTTTATTAAAGTAACTTTGCTTCCTCTGATTTTTCCTGCTTTAGACTCCACAGGCTGGTTTGACTTATTGGGCATTTGGCTCACGCCAATGGCATTGAATATTCTTTTGTGAGAGTGCTCACATTTTTGCTAGTCCTCTTATCTGTCTTATCTATTTCAGTCAGAGTCTGAAGTCCAACACCTTTGGGGGAAGAAATTAAACTGACTAATATTTTGAGTGTTTGTGTTTGTTTTTTATTTTTTAAACCCTTCTTGAAATGTATTTTTTTTCTTTTTTTTCTTTTTTTTTTTCCCCACCATGGAATGCAATGTTAAACTTGCATCCTCTTGTGTTGGAGCTTCTGTCATGTTGGATTTGTCTTCAGGGCATTGTCAGGATTGGAAAGCAGCCCTAAGGAAAAGCATTTCAGTAAATGGTTTATTTTTAGCCTGTGAAAGTTGTGTAAGACATGAGAACCTGCTCTTTTTTATTTCCATTTGTGTAATTGTCAGCTAGTCCTCCATGCAGGTTTGTTCAGGTCCTCTACTCATTTTATCCACTGCTCTCTAGATTATGGATGTGGAGGTTCTCCATGATTTGTGCAGTGACTCAGTTGTGTCTCTTTAATGTAGATATGTTTTGGCGTTAAATGCAAGGCTCTGCTCCAGTGAAAGAATACACAGGCTGAATGCCATCTTGTCATACTTAATAATATTCCATATTGTGAACATAGCAAAACATGCCTAAGCTTAGAACTTTTTTATCCACAGTTGTGTTACATTTAAAATGTCTTGATTTCTGTAATTGACTTTATGGATTTGGAGGGAGGGAAGTATCAGGACTTGCTCATGTTGTTCGTTTTATCACGCTGATTAGGTAAGTGAAAGCTACCTTGGTGGTGGGGCAAGAGGACAACATTGTGCAAGTGAACTGTTACCTGAAAGCAGAATGCACACATGGCGAAAAACGTGCGTGTCCTTTTTCTTCAGTGAGGTCGGTGCCAGTAGCAGGTGCAGATGAAGAGCCGGCATCCTGCATTTCCGTGTCACGTACAGCAGTGGGAAAGCAAGCGGCTGTGCACATCCACGCTGAGGGGCGGTGGCAGAGTGCTCCTGTAGCTGGTGGTAACTCTTCCCCAGTAACTCCACCCCAGCTGGCACAAACAACAGTGGGTCTGAGATGTGAAGGTGCCAGCCAGGGCTTGCGTTAGCAAACTGGTCTCTGTTTGGAGCGCTGTTGTAACACCGTGTTGACTCTTCCTTTCTTTTTTTCCTCCTTTTTATCTTAAACAGTGAGCTTTCTACATGGGGAGAATGAGAAGTATTCTATGCATTGATTTGCTGTTTGTGGTGATGTGAAGGACTATAAATTTCTGCTTAATTCTGATCAGTTCAAGAGTATTTTGGTACAAAGAGTCCAGGGTGTGGTGAGATTACCCAAGAAGTTTGCTAAGGACAGGTGAAGTTAATTGCAGGATTTTTACCGTTCCTATCAGCTGATGGTACTCACTTTTTTTTGGTTCTGGAATGCTATCATTCTTGAATACATTTTTGTGAATCACTGTCACTTGACTTGCTTGTGGGTTCAGAAGATTGATTTTTGTGTAAAGCTGCTCCTTGTCTTTTCCTGACTGATTAAATAAATAACATTTTTCTGAACTTTTGGCATATCTTTGTGTTTGTGTTATCCTTTAAAGGGGAGGAAGAGAACTGAGAAGCATATCTACATCCTCTTCTTATTTAACACCATAACTAAAAAACGGACGTGAAGAGTTCACAAGGGCACTTTTGATGTTTGTGCTGCTCTCTTCTGCAGGCAGGAAAAAAGCAAATGGGAGCAGTAGCTGAAGTGCTCTGTAGACTGTAATTGCCGACTGTCACACTGTGATTTGCAAAGACTGTAGAAGCAATATAAGTAGCACTGGTGATGATTTCTTTTTTCAGGCAATGTTCTTTCCACCCTCAGTTATAACCAGTGCACTTTAATTACAGCTCCCTGTCTAATATGAGCTGAAGAGGCTCTGTGTCAGAGAGGGAGGGTGGAGCTACACTGCACAATTCATTGACCTGACATTGCTGTGATTCAGCTGGCAGGGCCCTTTCGCAACATAAGATACTTTGTTTGTTTGTTAGTTGGTATTGTGGTATGCGATTGCCATACTTTCAGGCAGGCTGATCATGAGATTTTCGGTTTTTTGACACCTGATTGGGGTTGACTGCCCTGGCCTATGTACTCCTGTGGGTACTGTAATAATAAGAATAACTGTGCTTCTCGTTCTGACCAAGTATATTCTTGAAATGTCATTGCAAGTGTAACAGTGAAGAACACATTAGTAAGAAGGAGTGAGGCATGCAGCTGTTGGGTTGTTTTCTTTTTTGACACTGACCTGCTTAATCTTCCCAGGACCTTCCATTTTTTCATGAAAACTTGGGAAACAACTGCTGATACATTACCTTGAGGACATTGAAAAGTATTGTTCAAAAGGGTAGTTTGTTCTGTTTCTGTTTCCTCTACTTCCTACAGCAGTGAGGCTTGGCCTGGTTTCTGTGTTAAGAAGCCAATTACTCTGACTGGGTCTCTCTTATAGGCTATAGACAAGCACAGTGAAAACTTGCCCAGAATTTGGTAAGGTTTTGGACTGAAATAATAGGCTTTGGTTTGGTGTGGCTTGCTGTTGTCAGTGCTTTGGTCAGAACTGGGTAGGCTGTGCAGATAGCTGGCCACTTGCAGTACACTTGCATTAAGAATATTTGTTTTGACATTAAAACAACATGTATGTTCATGCTATAAGTAAAGTCCTTTCTTGCTGATCTTGCCTTTGTTCCTAAAAGGTGCTGTACTTCAGAGGTGCCTGTGGAAAAATAGAGATCATTTAGTTTTGAGCA
The DNA here is from genome assembly GCA_013400735.1 of Pomatostomus ruficeps. NCBI lineage: Eukaryota > Metazoa > Chordata > Aves > Passeriformes > Timaliidae > Pomatostomus > Pomatostomus ruficeps. The sequence goes on along the minus strand of VYZT01038280.1, from coordinate 72,634 downwards.
GCTGCTGAAAAACTAATCCTGTACTCCAGAATATGAGTTGTGGATTCTTTACTCCAATGAGTGAAATATGACTGGTGTGACCCACTTTATTTGCATATTTAACATACTGGATACTTTCTGTTAGGGTTTTTTCCTTGTTTCCTAGGAAACAAATGCCCTGGTATACTAGAGAAGAGCTACTGTATGGAGCCTGCTGCCTGTCTGAGCATTGTTCTCTTGTAGGTGGAAGGCTTTAAAGGGGAAAGAGCTGGAGTTTTCAGAAACATCTTCATTAACCAAAATAGCACAAGGATGTGTTTCACACTGCTGTGCAACTCGTCAATATATTTGTGTTTTTCTCAGTAGGAGTATCTGCGTTGTATTGGCTTATCTAGTAACACTGTGTATGTTCCCATTGAAGGCATACCAAAAGAAACTGAATGGGTAACTAAGAAATGGTTGTTCTTGTCATGCTTGCTGAGCACAGCACAGATGCATATTTCTAAAAGTGTTTTATTTTGAATTCTCTGGAATGGAAACAATAATGCAGAATTTGGCAGTAGGGTAGACTTCAGGCAGTAGTATTTTTGTTAGTGGAGTAGGTAGAGGAGTGGGAAACCTTTTAAATGTAAAAATTCTTTCAAGTTTGTTTTGCTGCTGACTTTTTTTTATTTTTTAGCCCAAAGTTTATTGTTACAACATTAAAAAAATAGGTGTGGTTGTTGCAGTGTTAAATTTGAAGCTGTGGTGGGAGGAATGGTGTTAGGATTGGTAATGCTGATTCTTACTAAGTGGTGAACAAAAACTGTCTCACCGGTTGAATTGTCTGGTGAACTAACAGGTGGTTGGGAGAGCGTTGTTGAGTTTTGAGAACACTGAGCACATTGGAGGAGAAAGAATAAGGGGGAATCTGCGAGCTTTTGGTAGTGTGTGACAAATAGGGCTGAGTTCTTAGCTTTGAAAGCGCTGCACAGTTCCCCTTTGGTCTTTCTACACTGGCCTCAAAAGCTCAGGTGAGGACCGATGCTCAGTGGTGCAGGTAACTTACAGCTGCATCCCTGGTAATCCGTGCCTTTCTCTGCTGCTCCCAGACGGCTCGAACCGAGTGTGTAGCTTGCGGTGCCCTCTCTCAATACACACAGCGCTGGTGCCTGAGCTGTGTGCTGTCAGGCGTTGGTGCTTGTTTTTCTGGTAATTTTCTCTTCTCTTCGTCCACAGCGTGTTGAGAACGGAATAGTGGCAGGACAGGAGAAATCCACGTAGCTCTGCAATTCCTTGTCAGGGCTTTGTTTTGTGCTGCCTTTATTCAGCCCCTTGCTGAGGGAAGGATAGGTAGCTGACAGTGCAGTATATGATTATGAGCTGCCGAGAAAGGTAAGAAAATAAGGGCATGTGTTGGCAAGTGGAGCTTGTTTGTTTGTAATTGCTTGGGGTTTTGAGATGCAACAGGTAATTTTGTCCATATTTGCCAGTAGTAGGGATATAATACATACTTTCTGCATTCTCTGAGGGTTAGGACTTTCAAAAAGCTAAATATCTTTTGTAGTTAAACTGCAGTGAAGGCCCTGCTTAACTGTGATGTTTTCATTTGTTTTGTAATTAAAAATTTGAAGTTTTCAAAGTAAGACTGTGCCTTCAATGCAAGAACTGGGGGTGAAAGGACAGTGAAGCAGAGTGAAGACCTAACAAAGTACATCTTCAGCAGTCTAGAATCTCATCCATATGGCGGTAGCAAGGCTTTCTAGATCATAAAGCCAGAAATCCATGGTGCTTGGCTGCTGCCGGAGGTTGGGGAGAGCTCTTCTGGGCTTTGCCAAGGAGAGGAGTTGCTCTTTTGTGAGTGCTGCCTCAGCTATTACTGGTTATCAATTGTGCAGAATGTGAGGGTGGTGAGATGCAGAGCTGTTGGTACAGGCACAGCTCTGTGAGAGTTCACTGATGCAAGGACATATGATGTGTGTCAGTGTTCTTGTGCAGCCTGGTAAAGTTCAGAGTGCTACCACAGGTCATTTGGGACCCTTCTGTACTTTCCTAAGTTTAATTCACCAATTTACCAGATTACTGATGGGAAAGTGGCAGTACAGTCTTCATACTGCCTTGCAAAGTCAAGGTATCCAAGGTTATCACAGAGCCATTTAAGTTGTAAAAGACCTTTCAGATCATCAGGTCTAACCATAAACTTAATTGCTGCCAAGTCCACCTCTAACCCGTGTCCTTAAGTGCCACATCTACCCTGTCTTTTGTGGTGGATTCCTACAATGGAGCACATTTTGTGAAGGGAAAGAAATGAGGACTTTTCTTACTAGAAAGCTCTTATTGGGGTTAGGAGGAGGTTTGGATTCTGTGTGGTGAGTTCTGCAGATGGATCAGATGGTGATCTTCCCAGGTATTGTATTCCCATATTGTAGCTTATCCTGTAGTTTTGCCTAGGTAGGTAACTGACCTATGCTCTGGATGTTCAGTACCAACATCAGCTGCTGTTCATGAGTACCTGTTCCTACTTGTGCTTGGTCAAAAAGATGACTGACTGCTAGTAATGAAAGATTTTGCAAGTCTTTGAACTCCACACATGCCAGCTTTTCTGACTTGAGAGTCCATTATGGCACTGCACCTCTTCACTAGTTACCAGTAAACTTGATCAAGTAACCCCAAGTTTGCAGACACAAGCATTATTTAACAGTCTCTTCAAGTAACTGATTCAAGTTTTTGTGAAAACAGCTGTATGTGATGTGATCTGGACCTCCTGCAAGAGCTGTGTGCCAGTGGAAGTGCTGATCTTCTTACCTTTGTGCACATAAAATAAAACTTTCTCAGCAGATAGACTCAGTCATAGGCAAACAATTTCAGGTTTCAACACAAAATATAAAAGAACCCTAGTTGTCACACAGTTAAGGCATCTAAAGTAGATTTTCACCTCTAAGGTCTGCAGAGAGGGAGAGAAAAAACCCCAGATCTAGGTGTCGTAGATGTCTTGAAGTAGTAACTGAACTGAAATGTCCCTTTATGTGATAAATACTCAGCATATGAATGAATAAACGATTCATGAGAGGTTCCTGGTTAGCTTGCTCTGTTCCCCCAGTGATGGTGGGAGAGGCTTGGGGAGAACTCTGTGCCTGACTATTCGGTTATTAACACCCATGGATGCAGCAACTAAAACTGCAAAAAAAAGAAAGGCCAAGCATCTGAGAGGGAAGATCTTTCTTGTAATTTCAGCTGGGATTAAAGCCTGTGAGCAGTGACCGTGGCAAATTTTGCAGCCTGCCATGTTAATTTAACCATAAGAGTCCATGTTCTATGAAGGCATTAGTTAACGCTGTTACAAGCTGTTTCCTTTGAAAATGCGGAATGCCCTCCCCAAACCCCGTGCTTACCTAGGTTGCCCTTTTCCTGGTCGCTTTTTGAGAGAAGGTGGAAGGAGGTTCTGGTGAACAAAGTGGCAACTGCAAACAGGGCTGTAACTTCTGCCTCTGCATTAAGCGTTCCCATCTGTTGTATCTTTAATACTTCTCTTGTTTCACTTAGTGTAGTTTTTCTGGGTAGTACATGTCATGCATATTTATTGCTGCTCTTAGAGCATTTGTATGCAAGTATAAAAACTGAACCGTGGCGCATTTGAGGTGCTTGTGTAAAGCAGTATTTGATCGTGTACACAAATGCAAAGTAAAGGCACGCTCTGCTGTGGAACAACTAAATGTGTCATTTAGGGCAAGATCTCAACTGCTGTAGAAAATACATGTGGAAATGTTTTAAGAGTTCATTACATAACTAGGGCATCTGATTATTGTTATTCAAATCTTTTCTCATAATGAAAGCCAAAAGCTTGTAGAGGAGTTGTCCGTGTATGTTAGCATCATCCCAGCTGTTCCACAGTGCGGGGTAAATCTCAAAGCAGCACTGGTGCAGCATTAGGTGCTTCACTCTTACAGGAAAGTTATTACGTCATTTAGTTGCACTACGCTTTTCATCTTATTTAATGATACGAGCATAGGAAATTTTCTTTTTTTTCCTTTTAGTAAAGAAGTTCAGCTTTGAAAATCTGGGGTGGATGTGTACATAAAGAAGCGGCCACTCCAAATATCATTCTGCCTTGTTGGTTATATTGCAGGATGATTTCCCTTGGCTTTCTCTTCTGTTTGTTACCTTCTGTAGCTTGATAAGGAGAACCAAATTGGGCTTCAGCAGGTTCCTTCCGTGAGCTGTATCTGTAGTCTGCCAGTGCAAGGACCATGGAGAAGCCAGTTGGACACTTAGAAATGTGGGAAAGGATATTGGAACATAATCACACTGAGTTTCTTAAATCTGGTAAGATTACTCACCATTGCTAAAATTAGCTTTGGCCTAGGGTTTTGGAAACCAGGTGCTCTGAGGAAATGAAACTGGTGACCAGCTAAAGGAGCAGTGTCAAGCAGTGGCCACAGCTGCCCCAGGTTGATGGCAGCTGGCACTGGCGATGTGGGAACGTATTCCCAAAACAGCTGTAGTGTCAGTGGGGTCCCCTGGTGTGAATTCCATGTGGCAGTGCCTACTGGGAAAGATCGCTTTCCATACAGGGGTTCCTTCTAGGGCGTTGAAGGACATAGTGGCGATAGGAGAAGCAGAAGATAAGGACTCTGCTCAAGTGTGCTGGTTCTCTTTGTTTTCTTCAGCACTGGTGACTGATGTGTTGATCAAAACTTTAGTTCCGAGCAAAATAAATGCTTAGATGTTGCATCTAGCTCATTGTCAGGTACATTCTAGTGGCTGCAGAATAGATCAGCAGCAGAGTAGTGAGGTGCAAATGACACATCTGCTGTTTGAATTCAAAGTACTTGATTATTAGGACTCTTTAAGTTCTAAATCTTTGTGTAGTAATAATACTGTTTTTTCCTGATGCTTCCAGTTACATTCAGTAACTTCTTGCAGAACAAAATAGAAAATCCAGTCCACTTTAATGATGCTTAGATTGTTTTGCAGAGCATCCTTTCAGAAAAATTCTGGTGAGTTTTAGCTCTGTGTTATCTGAAGTGACTGTCTGGGTGGCAGATTCTCCATCTGCTGGCAGGCAACACTGTTAATTGTACTGGTATCACTGTTGGTTTGACAGCTCTCTCAGCTGAAATGGTGAAATGATATAGGTTGCAAACGTATTGTTTTTATGTCTTATTTGTTTCCTTTGAAAATGACATAATTCGTAGTTCCACTTCAGAGGACAGCTAAAGAAAGTAGTGTCTTGGGGAGGAAGCAACCTCTGTGCCAGGGTGGAGGAAGAATGAGCATTAGAGGGAAGATCTGAGGCTTAAGAACTGTTGCTGATAAAGTTACTTGCACAGGCACAGACCAAACCGTACCAGAGAGCACATCAGTATGTGCACACGTGTGACCCTGGAAAGGAAATCGGGATCAGCTATCAGAGAATGTAGTGGAGGTTCTCTGTGACCTTGTCAGTTTTCAGCTTGCAGGCTAAATGCAAGGGCACAGTGAATTTGAAATGGTAGAAACTTAAAAAGATTTCTTTTGTGTACAGATGTCAAAAATCAACAATTGTCACAAGTTTATCGAAGATAGTTTTTAATAGGAGTATTAAATCTGTTATGTTTTGGTTGTAGTTTAGCTACCTGTAGTTCAGGCTTGTCCTCACTTGGTTTTTTTATGTTTTTTTTTTTCATCTCCATTTAATGCAAGTTGCTTGCTGCAGGACTACATAATAATTTTTACTCTCAAGTAAATTGCTGTTTATTTGTAGTTATACAGTGAGCTTTATTTTGTTCCTTGCTTCATGTCAGTGTATCATCAGTTCTTACACCCTGCATTTCAGCATTGTTTGCAACCTGCTTTAACCTTTTTTTAAATGCAACTGGCATTTTTGCTTTATACCTTAGAAACAGAGTTGAATGATTAACCTGCAGAATGGCAAGTGTGATTTGGGTTATTTTGACCTGAAATTATGGGTATCTTTTTTAGGATTACACTAGTGTGTGATTTTTCTTTTTGTTTTTCTTGCACAGTGACTAGTGCATGCATACTGCATGGGATAGGACAGGATGGTTCTCTTACTTTTGGACCAGATTCTCCATAGCAGAATTGCAGGGAAGAGGGATTTGGTGTTTTGAATTTGCTGCAGTGTGGATGACTTCACTGACACGTAGCCATGATCATGAATTGAGTGCACGAGCATTGCCAAGCGAGGCTGCGAAGCTGCTGTGCTGCCCTTGCACTTTTACTGGCTCTTTGTGTGGGACAGTGGCACCCCAGCTGCAGGTGGGGACACACGGTCTTTGTGTTCTACCTGGAGCGCCTGGTTTCTTCTGTGCTCACTCACGAGTCATTCTCTTCCAGTGCTTCCTTCATTAGCTTAGAACACTGCAGTCCTGCCCGTTTCTTAGGGATATGCTTTTCCTGCAAAGACTTGAAATGAAATACAACCCTATGCTCCCGAAGCGGCAGATGGGAAACTTTTTGTTGCAGAGGTTCTTTTGTTGTTAGCTGATCCATGAATTTGAGTTTCTCTTCAGATATGGTTGGGTGTACTCCTGTTGCCCTTGCTAGCCACTCCTAGCTGCTCATGCTTTCAGCAGCGCTCAAGGAAAGAAGCAGCACTGCTGGGAAGAGTGATGTGATGGAACTTGTTTTCTGTATTCAAGAGCAGCAGAGCTACCTGCATATGAAAAGGCTTTTACAGTGAATGAGTTTTTCTCATCAGCTGGAGTGAGACTATATCGTAATATTTTCTCCCAGAAGCTGTACTTCTGAGTTTGCTAGAAGTTGCTTTATTGTGTGAGATGTATTGGCACTGATGGTATTGAAAGCCTATTTTACATGACAGCATAATAGTAAATTTAGGTGAATGCTTTTGAAACCTTTCACAAGAGCTGAGATTCAACTCTATAATCTTTTCTTGTGTTGTGTTTCAAAGAAATTATTTTCTGCCTTCTTTGAATAATCTGTAGGGAAACAAAGCAATTTAAAAATCAACAAACAGGAGCTCATCAAAATACATCTATAGCAGCTAGTGATAAATAATCTTTTTCTAACAATGGATTTGTTGCTGAATCTAAGTATTGTTCCCTGGTATTCAAGGACTTGAGCTGATTTTGTTCATATACCAGAAATATTGCTGTGCTCCAGTCCTGTGCCTGTTGATCAAGTTGGAGTGTCTGTATCAGCCCTGAGATGGAGCTTTGAATACAGAAGTCATGCAGCATCCATTTCCTTATTGTCTTGAGTGGAGCTGCCCCAAGCTGGCAGTCCTAAGACTTGCAGCTGCTGTATTGTGCCAACACTGGCTGGGGAGAGGCAGCAGGCAGGGAAATAGGTTTGCCCAAGGGGAGGTAAATTTAAAATACTTTAGAAATTGTGCATTTCCGGAAAGGGATTAACACGGGGAAACTTAGCAAAGGTGTTTGAAAAAAGTGTGCCAGTTTGAGCATGGTCTTGTCTCTGGGTTTTTGTGTGTGGAGGTTTTTTGCCTTGAAACTAGACAGATCATGGCAAATGCAATTATTTTAGCCCTTAGGTTACAGAACTGTAAAGGATTTGAAATAGCTGCTTAGTACAGTTCTTAAGATGTAACACTGTGGAGCAGTGCTGGATGTGCAGTTTTTCCCACTGTCCACCCCCCAGCTTCAATACTATTGATGGAATCATAAACACTTAATATATAATCAGTTTGGATGATGAAACCCAACCTGGTTAATTTGCCATTAGGTTTTTTAAAGAGCTCTAACCAGAGAATGCTGAAGGTTAAGGAAGATGTAAAAAACTTCTTACACAACTTTTGCCTTTCTCTCTTCTCACCATTTGTGTGGTGAAGCCAAACAATTACAAGCTTATTTGGATCTGGAAGGACAAGAAGAAGTGATGGAGATTTGCCAGAAGTATCTTTTAACAGAGTAGATTTCCTGATAGGAAACTGGTCAGTAGGTCCAGTCCATGCTGCCCAATGCCAGGAAATAAATGGTCTCTTGGGACCAAGTGTCCCAGTGCTGTGGCCAGGCTGATTAAATTGGGCTGATGTCAGGGCATTGCTGTGAGGGAACACATCTGCACGGCTTGGTGTCAGGGTGGGTAAAAGAGTCAGTCTGTAGGTCTGTTTGCCACCCAGCTCTGTGTTTGACACAGCAGGACTTGCTGGATGGAGAGAAGGTGTGAGGTGAGCACTGTGTGGGCCTGTGCCACGTGGTGCCAGTCACAGAAGCTGTTGTGTTCTGAGTCAGTCAGGATGGAAAGCACCGACAGCTTGAGGGAGCCTTGCTCACCCACCTGGGACAGGCTCAGGGCTCAGGCGGCTCCTGCTCTGGCCTTGGGATATGCCCTGCTAATTTCCTTCTATTCATGCAGAACAAAAATGGCCTGAGTGCTGTTGCCGCACACACTGTCCTTGCTTCTCTGTTGAGTGGAGTGCTACTTTTAAAAGTACTTATCACAGAATTAGTGGGTTGGAAGGGCCCCCAGAATCGTGGAGCCGTACTCTTAAATGAATGGCCTACATGAGGATGAAACCCCCGAGGCCATTAGCGGCACCTGTGTGCCCTCACAAAGTGCTGTGTGGCTCTCAGACCTGAAGCTGGTCACTTGTGACAGTAATTCTCCCCAGCAGTGGCCAGCTTGTGTGGATCTGCACAAGGTACCTTTTGTAAATCTTACCTAAAGGCTCCAGTCTTTGACTGTTGTCTCTTCTCATTTAGATGATTTTGGTGCATTGCATTGCACATCTTTTGTTTAAAGCTTTGTAGCCAATTTTCTGTATGAGGCTTATATTTGGAGGACTTGTTATCAGTTCTAACATGTTAATGGTTCAAGTATAGTGCCAAATCAACAGTTTGTTCAATTTTTAATTAGGATTATTTTATATCTGGCAGTTTTTTGTAATCGCCAGTCATTCTACATTTTTTTAAAAAACGAAATCAGACTACTTTGGTTGTCAAATTTCTGAGGTTATTGCTCCTTCTATGAGCACCTGGAAAGAGACAGCTCACTTCAGCTAATTGTGTTGTAACTGTCCTGGTGTCTGTGATAAATAGCATTAACTCTTCTGTTCTTAAAGGAAAAAATGAAATGGAAACATAGACTTGATGCAAAGGCCGGCTTCATTAGGCTGAGCCATGTATGATGAGTTAGTGCAGCCCCTGAGTTACCCTTGGGGTTATTAGTTGAGCATGGGAGGAGGTGGCCTGGCCTTCAGTAGGAACTGCTAGCAGAGCACTACTTGGTATTTGGCTCTGACATATTCCCAGTGATATGAATAGACTTCTTATGTTGCAGCACGTAAGCAGGATGAGAATGTGAGTCTACTACAGCAGTTGGTGAAAACAACATATGTTTAATTTTATGAAGACTTAAAGACAGATGGTGTCCCATAGAATAATTATATAACAGCCAAAATTCCCTTAACAAATCTTTTTATAATAGCTGTGATAATTACTCATAAATAGCCAGTCATTTCAGTATTTTTCTGTTGCATAAATAGTACAGAGATCTAGTTGAGCCCCTCTTAAACTCCTGGGTGAATTTGTTCTTTAGTCTGGGTTATTTTTTTCACTTGTCATTTCTAGTCTTCCCTTGTTTTTGACGAAAGGCCCAAGTGATGTGTGCTTCTGTCCAATCAAGTGAAATAAAGCCGAAAATGTCACCTCTCCCTTACATCTGCCTCTTTTAGGGCTGTTTTCTGTGCCTTCATGGGCTCGCTGTGTTTTACTCCTCCCAGTCTCTGTCCAAAGAGATTAAAGTTCCCATAAGGAGTTGTTTACTGCATGTTGCCCTGTAGTCAGCCTTGGAGGAATGGAGTATAGAATTAAGATCTGTTTTCTGGGAACTGCTGCTTTCATCCAAGATTTTATACCATTTCTTCAGCTGTTATCTTGGATGTTTCTTGCATGACTCTTGAGTGGACTGGGAAGTTGTGCAAATTGCTGGAAAAGAGTTTTTAGAAATGTGTGTGAGCTGGGCAACTACTTCTGAGGCATCAACGTAACAGCCTTTGAAGCACCAGTGGCCCTGATTGATCTGACACCAAGATGAACTGCCTGCTAGCAAAGGACAGTTGCCTTTTGATGAGGATTTTAAGGAATGGATTTAACAAACAATGTCCTTTCTTACCTCTCTAAGTCTAAGCCTTTCAGCATCCAGTAGCTCATAACCCATCTGCTTTCTGTATCCAAAGGGCAATTTGCCAAATCCTTGCAAGCCACAGGTTGCTCCTCAACTGGCATCATCTTGGGGTAAGGGATAGAGAAAAGCTTTTTTCCCAGCTTGTTGCCTGTATCATGTTCATGCTGATTTGTACTTTTTCTGGTGAAGGTGGTACACAGGGCAGGGATTCAGACACAGGTCATGTTAAATGGGCTGGCCAAGGTCAGGGAGATGTTAAACTTGGGAGGGACAGAATTCTGCTAACACAACCTTTTATGTAATGCCAACCAAAAGCAGAAGCATGTATTGAGCTTTGGCCAGTTTGTCTGCAAAGTGTGGTTTCTGTTTAAAGGCCTCTCCATGTGAAGCTGTATCCCTGCTTTCCCCAAAGGAAGCCTTGCTAGCTTCCTTGCTAGCCATGGACCTTTAGCAATCAAAACAGATGAGGGTTTGAAGAAGTAATTATAGGAAATACAACAGCAGAAGCACTTCAGTAAATGCCACTACAGTTTCTCAGCTGGAGAAGTACTAGTAGTGATTTCCTTTGGGACACCACACTTTATTCTCAGTGGTAGATGCAAGTCTGGCCCTTGACGATTCTACTTCAGTGAGTTACAAGAAGTTCCTCATAGCAAGAGCAATGCAGGACTGCAAAGCAGTAGAAGCTGCTTGTGTTAGCCAGGTCATTACTCTGAAAATGAGCGTGCCTTATGTGCCCCTGTGCACAGCTCTCCTGACTTCCGTGCTGTTTTACAGTAGTGTCAACCCTAAACAAATGTCCTCCAGCGGTGAGCTGGAAGCTGATCAAAGACTTCTGCTTGCTGGGGCTGTATCTGTCCAGGCAGCGACTTGTGGCTTGAGATAAAGACAGATTAACAGGTAAAGCAAAAGCTGTGTACACAAGCAGAGCAAAACAGGGAATTCATTCACCACTTCCTGTGGGCAGGCAGGTGTTCAGCCTTTCCCAAGAAAGCAGGGCTCCTTCGTGTGTAACAGGTACTTGGGAAGGAAAATGTTATCACTGAACGTCCTCCCCTTCCTCCTCCTTCCCTCCCTCTTTACATACTGAACATGATGTCATTTGGTGTGGGGTGTCCCTTGGGTCAGTCAGGGTCAGCTGTCCCAGCTGTTTCCTCTCCCAGCTCCATGTGCACCCACAGCCTTCTTGCTGGTGGGGTGGGGTGAGGAGTAGAAAAGGCCTTGACTGTGCAAGTGCTGCTCAGCAGGAATGAAAGCATCCCTGTGTTATCAACGCTGTTTCCAGCACAAATCCAAAATATAGTCCAAACTACTTTAGACAATTAACTCTATCCCAGCCCAAACCAGCGTGCTGATGGAAATGGGGACTGCATGCAAAAGAAAGGGGTTAAGGGATAAGGCAGTGGAATGTTGCAAATAAAGTTTATTGCTAATATTGGTGTTTCCTATGTGGTCCTTAAAAATGACTATATTAATTTCATTCTTTTGGGGGGAATGGCTGAAGAGAGTTAGAGTTTGATGTGGATATTATGGTGATGAATGTGTCAGTTGCCAGCATTTTGCCATGGAATATTCTCTCAGATTTCTCCAATTGGTGCAGCTTCTTTGCCTCTTTTTAGCTGTAGGACTCAGATCTTTAAAAAAAAAAAAAATCTGTGCTACGACAAGGCAAACTGCACTAATATTGTATCTATTCTAGACCATGATATTGTGTGGAAGGTACAAGATTCATGAGAAAAAGCGTCTAAGCAGCAGTTAGTTGGTATGTGATTTACACACCATGAAAATCCATTTCACTCTTTTAGGCCTTTTGTGCCAGTGGTTCTGTTGTCTGTCACAGTCGGAGGACAGAGGCACTTACATCCTCAGGGAGATGCTAGTTTGGAGGAGTGAATTAGCTCCCTTTCCCACCTGGGCATAAAGAAAGGTAGGATTGTCAGATTTCTCAAAGTGATAATTTGCAGCACATATGAGATCTTTTATAGTGACCTATAATATGTGACTTTAAACAATAGCACTGAGAGTGTTGAGGTGTAAAGGATAATTATCCTTAGTGTGTGCTGCCAAATCTGCAGGTCTACATTAGTCTCTTCAGCTTGCAAGGTTTTGTTTCACTCACTAAACCTTTCAGTACCTTCAGCTTGTTCCTGTACAAGAAGAAAAAGTTTCCAGCTCAAAAGCAAAGCATGTGTATTCTTTGAAGGCGTGGGAGTTGGGGTGAGACATGGCAAAATAATTACAATGATAGCTTGTAAGTTAGTCTGTACTAGCTTTAGTTACATCCTTTTTTTACAAGTTTTTATTGTTTTTGCAGTATTTGCCTTTCTGGAAATTTTAACACCACCTTGTAACCTGTTACTTGAATCTCAGAAAGATGAAACAAGATTCTGAAGCCAAATCAGCTGCTCTTATTGATACTTGACAACAGAAAACTGCAAATAGTTTGTTTGATTGAGGTCTTTAAGGAAAGCTTATTGAGAGGTTGAGAACAAATCATCCCAGTGTGCAGAGTACCAAGAATGTCAGAAGAAGGGATGTTGAGCTAAGCAAAGAGTTTTAATGAACTCAAACGTAATAAAAGAGCATAGAAGAAATATAAGCACAGACAGGCAGAGGGTGTGTGCCAACATCCTTTGGGCAGTAGGGATCCCACCCAACAGGCCAAAGCCTGGGTGCAGTTCACATTGGCTTGGGATGTTAAAAATTGCTAGGAAAGGCCTCAACAAGTGTACCAGTAGCAAAAGAAAGTTCTTTGAAATCAGGTGTGTTGTTGAATAGGGAGACTGCTTAATAATGAATCACACAAGGAAGGCTCAAGTACGCAAATGTTTTTGACTCAGGAAAGCCATAGAATGGGGACTTAGCAGAGAAGCTGATGTGTTCTACTGGCTTCCTTTACTTGATATCTCATCTGACTCATCTTTGATTAAAGTATCAGCCTATTGCTGTTTCTGTTGTGAACACAGAGCACGGGTTATTCCTTTTTCCTTACGCAGTGGTTAAAGTCTATTACCATTTTGCTGTCCTTTGTGTTGTAAATAAAGATTCTAAGCCTGTTGGGTTTTTTTAGGCAAACAGTTATTTCTTTGCTTTCTTAGATACTCTAAGCAATTCATGTCTTTGTAAAAGTTAAGTGCCTAAACTAGATGTAACACTCAGCTAAGCTTTACAGGGACTAAATAGAACATAAGAATTACTGTCTCTATTTTTCAGGATGTATGGCTTCAATTTAAAGCTCCTGTATGGAGTAGGGGTTTTGTGTAGTGGCTTTTTATTGTTGACTCAACTTAGAATTTACCTTAAGTCTTTAAAGCACTTATTATTTTTAATCTTTAATTTTTTTTAATTATGCCCACTCAGTAAGGAAGTAGTGTGTGGCTGGATTTGCCAGAGAAGCACACAGTTATTGTAGCTGAAGTTACAGCAGTGCGTTGGTGTTGCCGTTGGAGGGAGGAAAAAGATGGGAAGTGGGGACCGTCCTGGGAAGTCTGCGTGCTGTGTGTGTGTACATATAGCTGGGACCTTGAAGCCTGGGCAGAACTTACTTGCACGGAGAGCCTTACCAAGCATCAGCCATTTGAATAATCCTGTATTAGATCCTTTTCTGCGAGGAGCTGCCACACGCTGTTCTCTGCCCTGCACTTCTGCACTTGGCTGCGTCAGCTTTTGAGGAGCTCCTTGTATGCTGCCTCTGCTGAAAGGATGATTTCATTCTGTCTAGATCTCTGGACTCTTAAAATAAACATGAGGTCTCATTGACTGCTATAGAACACCTATTAAATATGCTGTTTTCTTTTATCCTGTTGTAAAAAAAATATTGAATGATACAGGACAGGCACCTGGAAATTACTTGTCGTGTCCTTCCATTTTGGTGGAGAGATATTGGTAATTATTTGCTTACTTAGCTTATTCTTCCCATTCTCACTGATGCATCCTAGTAGATTTACTAAGACTGCTTACCCACACTTGAGAACAAGAGCCTCTTAATTCAAATTCCTTCTAAATGCTCAAGACTAGTTAGTCTTGTTGGCGGTAATGGGGCCCAGAACAGGCACAAGAGAACTTGTGGGTGGATATTGCTGTTAAAATAAGGTTTTTACTTTGTACGTTGACATTAATCAAAATGATTTCAACAGCGCAATGCACAGCTGCAGTGTCAGTGTCCCCTGGGAAACCTTTTTGATCTAAATGCAGTGGGTGTCATTAAGAGCGCTTAAAGTGCACAGGGGGAAGTGCAGTCTTGTGGCATGAAATAATAATAGTCTTCCCAACACAGAATCACAGAGTGGTTGGTGTTGGAAGGGACCTTAGAGATCATCCAGTTCCACCGCCTGCCGTGGGCAGGGACACCATTTGTCAGGTTTTATTTTCTAAGGAATACAAAGACAGTTGTCAGCCTTTTTTTTTTTTTTTGGTACTTGTTTGTCCTTCTCTGAATGGAGGAAAAGAAACTTCCATTCATTATTTGATTTGCTTCAGAGCCATTATTAATTTTGGAAATTGGTAAATATCTGAGTTACTGGTTACTCAGTTGCTTTTTCAGATGGAGCTGGGCTTGGCAGAGATTTGCCTTGGTACATGGCAAACATGACAAAGCCGGTCATCAGGAGCAGCCTGTAAACTGTAAAGCAGCAACAGCAGCTTAAAATCCTTTTCCCACTGATTCCTAAATATGTTTTAAAGGATGCTCTCATGAGATCCCACTTGGAGTACTGCACCCAGTTCTGGGGTTCTCAGCACGGGAAGGACACAGTGCTGTTGGAGAGAGTCCAGAGGAGGTTATGAAAGTGGATCAGAGGAATGGAACTCCTGTGCAGACAGGCTGAGAGCTGGAGCTGCTCTGCCTGGAGAAGGGCTGGCTCTGGAGAGACCTCACAGCGCAGAAGAAGCTGGGGACAAACATTGTAGGGAAGGTCCTGTTGTGGTAGAACAAAAGGTAACATTTTCAAACTGAAGAGGGTCGATTTGAATTAGATATAAGGAAGTTTTTTGCAAGAGTGTGGTAAAAGACTGGAACTGGTTCTATGATTTAAGGAGACACTACCTTCTGAAGCTTTCAAGCTTTTAACAATTCCATGTTATTCCATGTCCCTGATACACTGTTGAGGTTTAACCTCAGCTGCCAACTGAGCGCCGCACAGCCACTCACTCACTTTGACTACTCTGCCGATTTTGATGTAAAGTTTACTTTGTCTTGCCATTGCTGACAGTCTGTGGGAAGAAATAAAAGTATTTGAATGAACAGAGTCAACATTTTGGATGAAAACATGAATCTTTTAGAAATCCTTCTATTTGTAAGTGTAACTTACTTTTTTTCTTATTAAATCAAACAAAAAACCCTATCCCAACAAAAACAAAAAACAAGCAAAACCAACCCAGTCTTCAAAATAAATAGTCCAAGAACATTCTAATTTGAAATTACCCTTTAAGCACCATTGGGACTACACAGCAAGTATTCAGTTAAAATTATGTGAAATCAGTAGTAGTCACTTAAAGTTGATAATTCATATGGAAAACTCTACATAGCTCTGTTTTGCAGTCTTCATTGCTAATAACACTGTCAGGGAACATTAAAGAATGAACATTTTGTCACTGAACAGTAAACTTATGTCATGTTTCAGCACATTGAATGGGTATTCTGTGGGGTTTGGGGTTTTTTTTGTTTCTCTGGAGGAGCTGATTAAAGCTGGTTGTTGCCTAAAGGCATGTTGGAAGAAGTTTCTGTTCTTGTTTCTTAGGGTTTCTGTTTGTTTTTAAAATAATCTAACGCAAGGAATGCAATCTGCAGTGCAAATGAAATGGAAGAAGTCTGCTGTCCAAAACAAAGATTTTGTTCCAAGCTTCATTTCACAGGGGAATTTCTCCTCTTCTGAGAAGTGGGTGGACATGCAAAACAGATGAGGAATTTTGGAACAGACAAAATAGCAGGTAGCTAGTACTGCCACGGAGAGAAATGTTACCGCAGTTTTGGGGTTTCCTTTTCTTTTGTTTTCATGTTGTTGTTAGTATCTTTCATTGACTTGCCCGGGTTCCATTGGTTGTCTTGGCCACTACCAGCTTGGTGTTTCCTGAATTGTATCTGTGATGTCCAAGAGTGGCAAAAAATATCACAAGGTGCAGGTTTCAATCTGGTCAGCACTTCAGATTATTCTGGCAAGGGCAAGGACGTGCAGCTTGTAGCAAATAAGCTTAGTGCCCTTGCTCTCTTAGGATCCTCTGTGGCATTATTAGACTTAGTTATGTTGATCCCAAATGCACTTTAATTAGGACAGGCAAGGAGAAAATGAACTAGACGGCAAAAGTCACATGAACCCCCTCTATCCTGCTTTTTATGTTCTTTGCTTTATTTTTCTTCCTTCTTTGACTCTCAGGTTTTTATTGGAAAAAAAGTGTTTGACTTTGTGGCACAAGGTAATTGCATCTTCTAAAGTATAGCTGCCTGCTGTGACTAAAAGGTGCCAAAACAGCCTTTAATATCCTGGTGCTGATGAAAGTTTGTCAGGTGTGAATGATTGATAAAGCTGCTCTTAGATTTCTTTTCTACTGGCATTTAGGAGAGGCCACTAGAAACAATGGGTCTCTGCATTTCTCTTGTCTCCTCTGGGATTTTCCTAGGTATTTTTATCAAATGTCAATAGAGCCATTCCTTCACACCTACATTTATCTTCCTTTTCCCTCCCTTCCCTTCTTTCAGACTTCTTTAAATCAATCAAATAGTGGATTTGTAACCCACTGTGATAGTGTATGGCCAAACCCAGTGAGTGTTGGCGGTATGAGAGTCAGCAGCACTTTCTTGTGTGTTCAGTAGGTTAAAGGGGAAACAATGATCTGTCATGAACTCCCAAATTCTGTCTTGTTTAATTGAACAATAAAAAACCAATGTTTCATCAACACTTTACCCTTCCTGAGCCTGAGAAACTACCGGGGTTTTTTTGCTTGTACAACAGGGATGGTATTGTACTCAGCCATCAGCTTTGAGACAGGCCTTGTTCTGAAGAATTTGGTCTATTTGGGCAAGACAAAAGATGATCGGGAAAACTGAGGCACAGAAGGGACGTGAGCTGTGTAGGGTCTTGCTGCAGGTCGGTGGCAAAACCGTGGTGAGAACTCGGCTGCTGTGGCTGCTGTCTCATCGCTGGGTCAGCCCCTGCTCACCGCGGGCAGCTGCTCCCCAGCACTCCTGATAATCAACTTGTAACATGTGCACTGAAGGTCAAGCTGCTCATTAACTCTCTGGTGGTGCTGCTGTCATCTGTTCTTTCAGTTCATTGTCTAATATGTAGCTTCAGGTCTCTCGCTCTTGTTTCTAGACTTCTTCGTTAATTCCGAGACTAGTTTGGAATGAGAAAATGTTAATTTGTAGGAGTATCTTACACCAGATTATAATAAGCAGGTCATTAAGCTGTCATGGTCTATCGTGTCTGTGGGACTTGAGAGACCTTTAATCAGCAGATTATTGACACTACATGGCAAACAGTCTGGTATGTAAATAAAAGTTCATGACCTTAGGAATTGCTAATAAAAGGTCCCCATTCAGGTTCCTCCTGCTAAAAAGGAAGAAAGGTCTATATATGTTTTTGGAGTTGTTTTTATTTTAAGCTTAGTGAGAGGTAAAGAGAGCAGTGCCTTGTGGTTCAGGCCCAAGGCTTTTTATCAGCAGCTGTAACATTGCACTGCTGCTAATGCTCAGTTTTGCTAAGCATGCAGCAGTTTCCATATGTTGTGTCGTAATCCTCTTTTTGGTGATTTTGTCTTCCAAAGTTATTTCAAGTTCCTTTGACATAATAAGGATTTAAACAGCATGAGTGTAGTTTTAGGCATTTGTTTGTTTTATGGTAGCCAACTCTTCTGCTTTTTTTATGTACAGTATAAGTGCTGCACAGAGGTTGCAGTTTAACTCCATGTGTCACTGCACGTGTAAAACTGATTAGCTCTCACTTCCTAATGTGTTAGATGGTCTTAGACAGAAAACAGAGAACCTCCCTGTATACATCAAAACAAAAGACATTTTGCTTGTCAGCCCTCTCCCAATTAAAGGTGCGAGAGCATCTAAACTAGAGAAATTTCAGAGCTCTTCTCTAAAAACAGCTGTGTTGTGGTTTGGGACTGAGGTGGGTTATGATAAGCACACCAGAGCTGGAAGGAGCTCCTGGGTTCTATGTGGAGTGCAGTGGCTTTGGTACAAAATGCAAGCACAGATGGCCACAGTTACTTTGGCTCCCCTGGGATTTCCCCTGCAGTCTCCTTACACAGTTTCCATCTTCTGTGTTTTGTACCACAGTGAAAATTAAAACTAATGTTTGAAAACAACAGTTCTCAAAAATAAGCAACAGCCTTAGTCCTGGGTGTTTGTAACTGACAATAGAAAGTGAATAAACCCAACAGAACTGACCACGCTCCTTTGTGTGAAATTAATTATCTTACTGAGGATTTACATAAGAAATCAGCTGAAAGTTCATTTTTTCTCATATTGTTTAGACTTACTGCAATTCTACTGCCTGTGTTACTCTTATTTTGAAGGGAAATATGTTTACAGTTAATTGGCGTAATTCCCAGTTAGCTGAATTTGGTAGACAGATCAAATTTTAATAATGAAAAGGATTACAAATTAAAACAAATACATAAAACTTTTGGATATTGCATAAAGAATTCTAAATGTTAAATTGAACGTGGGAATACAAAAAGAGGCTTGCTTTAACTCTTCATTCAGCCAAGCATATCTTGTCTTAGTGGTTTTGTCTTTGTAAAATAGAAGTTTTACCAGAACCTTAACTGAAACTTTGTAAAAAGGTTTGTCAGAGTTACCAGTTTCAGTGATAGAATAAAGCCAATGGTATATAATGAAATATGTATTAAATATTAGGTGTTAGACTGCTCAGGAGAAATACTACACTTGTTAGGTGTTTTTCTATGATTTCTAAAATGCAGTAAAAGAGCTGATTGCCTTGACTCAGGGTTAGTTTCTTTTTTCTTTATCTCTGCTTTAATGGCATCAATCTATTGCTCCCAATCACTCTTTGCGGAAAATCTATGGGATTAAATAAACATACTATACAATTTCACTGAAGCGTGTCCTATTTTTTGTAATTTGATGTAAGAATATACAATTTTCACTCAGTAATAATTCAGTGAAGAATTCCCCTTGCTAACTGAATAAACACGGCTTGATTCTTCTTATTGTCCAAGTTGCAGCTTTGCTTTTGTGGGACGGAATTGAACAATTGATAGGGAAGGTCAGTGGAAATGTGTTTATCTGCGCTGCAGGACACACAGCTTGTTCAAAGAGGACTCACTGAAAAGTAGATCAGATGTGTTGTGTAAAAGCTGCTGACTTTGAGTTTGTACAAATGCATCTAGCGCAGCTCTTGCTCTTGTGTAAATGGAGAGGTGATGGGGACAGGAGGTTGTTTCTGTATAAACACTTTTTGGCAGCTCTTTTGCAGTAGAAGAATACAGGTGATGACAACTCTTGGGGTGAAAGAAATTTTCCTTCCATAGGGAGTCTTTCCTGTGCAAAACCGGTAGTGATGGCCTTATGCAAAAGTATTAAAAATAGGTGTCTGTCTACAATTTGACTGATAAAAATGATACAGCTTGCTTAGAAGGTGTTCCTCAGTGCCTTTTCCTGAAGGCATAACAGGGATAGATGAGGGACTGCTGGTTAAATTATATCACCTTTGATAACATGTCAATGTTACTGCAGTGTCACCTTTTTACAGGGAATCAAAGAAGTTTCTAAGGCGCACATTCAGGTTAAAAAAATCTAAAGTGAGAATTTTCACGCAAGGATGCATTTTAAAAAGATACTTCTAAATTGTGAGGTGGACTGTGCTGCATTGACTGCTTACTCAGACTACTGAAGTGCACCATCTCTGTAAATGGAGCACAGCCAAGATGCTGCTTTGGGGCTGGCAGGTGTCATGCAGGACTTGGGGCAGATCACTGAGCTCAGCTCAGCTCCTCAGCTTTTACAAACAGATATTGTATTTTTCAGGGTTTCTTCATAAAATGTTCAGTTTTGTTTTGCAAGTTATGGCAGGGTGCGATGTTAATTTTCATTATGAAGTGAAGTATTTGCTAATGAAGACTTACCTGGATGCTTACCATGCAGCTCACCATACTGTGCATTGCACATGCTAAGAATAGCAGGAGTTTTGGTGTAATTCCAAGGGGATTTCTTCACATTTTGGGCAGTTTTAAGCATCATTGAACACAGGAATAAAAATCTTAATTTGTAAGATTAACTGCAGAACAATTATTAGGAAGGACTCAGAGCCACAGACTCTAAAGAAAAGAAAAGAGAAATGGGAAGGATAGAAGAGTCTGAGATCCAGGTAGTATTTTTGTTAGTGTCTGATAGTATTTTGTGTTTTAAAGCCAGAAAAATATGCCGGTCAATATGAAAAATTTTATTTTTATAGAAATGTATCAAAAATCTGATTTTGCATTTACTAATATCTCTCATTACCCTAGGAGCCCGTGCATAGTGGAAGAGAACTTTTGTCCAAAGTTCTAAATGCTTGCTTGTGTCCAGTACACACAAACGTGTATTTGGGGGGATTTGATCAGCTGTGTTGCTGCCTTCCTTGTGCGTACCTGGAGTACTGGGTGGCTGGATTACTCGGAAAGCCCTCGGTGACGGGATTTGGAAGAGTGAATTAAGTAGAAAGTATCTGTCAGAGCTTAAGCTGAGCCCTTAATTGCACTGCTTCTGTCAGTGGAGAGTTACCCACAGAGCAGCTGTCTCCTTCCTTTGGTGCAAACCTGCAGCCTTTGCAGTCCTGGCTTGGGAAGGCTGCACAGAAATAGGGGGAAGTAGCCAAAAAAGACTCTGTCGTTTGCTGCAGTGCATAGGACAGTCTCAGGCAGCTTGGGGTCTTTGGTTTTGCACCCAGTTAGTGCTGATTCATGTGGCTGAAACGGGAAGAGCACCAGGATCTGTTTGTGTTACGTTGATCAGGGAGATTTGTTGAGCAAGAAATTGATGTACTTAATAAGCGTGTATGAATATCTTAGAAGTCAAAATGGATGGAATTATTTCATATTTACTGGGAGCCAAGAATTGAGGGAATCCTTCAATTGATGAAAAGAAGGGCATCTGTATTTGTGGTACATATTATTTTTTTCTCCAGGGAATCTGTGATCTATAAGATGCCTTAATTTTGCAGGGGTCTAACCATTTGAAAAAGTAAACTGTGAGAGAATACAAAAATACAGGTAGCTATTCTCAAATGAAGAGGTAAAACAATTTCATTTGTAAAACTGATTGCATGCAGTTTTAAGGAACAGAAGATCTGATAAAGCTGGTGGACACTCATTATTTTTTTTCTTTATAAAATAAAGATATTTTTAAAGAGGAGATGGAGCAGGTGGCTTCTAAGACAGTGGCACTATTTTTAGCCTTCTGGTTCTGTGATATGAATTAATGGCAATAGAATTAAGGGGAGTTTACCAGTTTCCCTTTATGCTTTTTTGGTCCACTTCTCAGTTTTAACTACAAGTCTGGTAATAAATTGTTTCTCTTAAGTCAGGCATTGTAGATGTTAGCAGTAACTATGGAGAGAATTTTCAAAAGCTTCTAGTAGTTTTTGTCTACTGTTAAAGTCAAAAAGGAAATAGAGGGAATTGTACCACAATATGGAATGCTTGTATATCCTGGTTGTTGTGCATCTTTTGCCTGGAGAATGAAAAATGCGTAATTTTTTTGAACATTAAAAAAAAATTAATTGTTTTTCATGCTTTTAGGTAGATAATAGATGCAGTGTCTTATGGGGACAGACAGTCAGCTCAGCCAGCAGCCAAATCTAATCTCTCTTAGTCACTGGAACGCTGTGGAGTGTGGGCTTTCTCCTTCTGCGGCTTCTTTCACAGCTCCAGCCTCCACACAGCCGCATGGCGGATCAGAAGCTCTTTGTTTGTGCAGAAATGTGATTATGTTGGTTGAGAGTGCAGGGGCTTGTACGTATTACAAATCGGGGCTGGTGAGTTCCTGTAGCACAGCTTCAGACATCCGTGTCTTGTAGGAATTGTGTAGGAGAGGCAGGAGTAGGAACATCAGGCAAGTCGGTGATAGACCACACTGACAATGTAGAAAACTACGGATGGATTTGTTGTCCTGCATTGTTACAGAAAAATCATATATATTGACTGTAATGGCAGAGCAGCAACTCCAGTCCTTGATTTGGGATGTATCATTTCAATTCAAACATGGTTTTTCCTTCTGCTCCGCCCGAGGCAAGAGCTGGTACTGCTAATTACTGGATTAAGTGAAGGAGAGACAAAAAGCAATCGGTGGTGTCTCTCAGTCTTCACACACTCTGTTCCCTTTGCTCTCTCCTTTTCATGCCCCGGGGGTGCCTGCTGTAGAGTCTAATTGCTTGATTTCGTGCATCGAGAGAGAGGATGTGACACGCCACCCTGCGCTTGTGCTCTGCCCGCTTGGCAGGGACAGAAACCAAGCAGAGGTCATGCGAGTGCAGCCAGAGGAGCGCGGCCGTGCCGGGAGCGCGGTTCCACGACACTGGGCTCCTTTCATGCCTTCTGTGTGAGCAGGGGTCAGCGCTGCACCAGATGTCATGGAATTCAGCCGTGATTTTATGCAGATGCATCTAAATGGGGCGTACTGAGGAGCCCCACCCCGGGCTGGAAACAGCGCGTTCTGCTTTCAGGGCGGGTGGGAAGGGCTGACCGTGGGTGGTTGAACGAGTGAGAGTGACTTCGGAGCAAAGCAATTACGGGTCTGATTCTGGGCACCCCTCTTGCCTGATGTGTGTGTGACACAAGCCTGATGATTTGCCAGGGAGACCATAAGTTCAGCAGTCGCAGAAGGAGCTCTTGAAGACATGTTTTCTAATAAAAAACCCCTGTCACTCTGAAGAGTTAGGGGGTGTAATCTTGGATGCTTCTGTTTGTGTGTTTGCGTTTAAGTCTGTGCTCTCTGGGCTGCCTGGCCTCCCGAGCGTTGTTTGGCTCGAAGTGCGGTTAATGAAGGTGCAGCTTCATGCTGACAGGCCCAGCCACTTAGGGAGTGTTACGGGTCCCTGTACAGAAATCCTGAGAACCCAGTTTCGTTGGTGAGTGTTGATGGGATGCGGTGGGGTCTCCTACGGGAGCTGTAATCCATATGCTGCAGCTCCTGCAGTTGGGCACTGCCAGTGGCAATGTGACACTTGAAAGAGGAGCCCACAATCATTTAGCAGACTACAGCTGTACTGGCGGTGCTGGCCATTTTAGATCTTTGCAGAGCTGATGGAAGTGAGGGAAACTTACAGAAAGCAGTTACATTCTTTCTCAGAATGTTTTATTAAATGTCAAGTGTTTTGCCTTTCTGTATCTCATCAACTTGCTAGCTCACAGATTGATGCATGCAATTTCAAGGCTGTCTTCTGTTGTGTTTCCAGTGAATAAATTTTCAGCTTATAGCAGATATTTTCTTAGTCTGTGAGTATATGACACTGTGTTTGGATTGTTAAATTTCATTCCATCTGTATGTCCCATATGTTCAGCCCTCCTACTGTTCCATTTTATTTGTGGTCACCTTTCTTCACTCTGTGAAGGAAAGGACATGAGTACTAGGGAAGGATTCTTGCTGATAGCTCCACAGTCATGGTGACAGCTGGTGCAGCTGTGTGTTGCTCAAGACCTCTTCTCTTACTCTGCCTCTGTGTAGCCCAGCCCGGGGTTGATTGCCGTATTTGTGCAGCAGGGGAGGACCAGATTTAAAGGTCTCTTTCTGTCTCCTGATGCTTCAGCTCAAATAAAGAAATATCTAAAAGTATGCAAATACAATTACAGGAAAATAATTAATGCTGTAAAAGGTTTCTAATGTCCTTGTAGTGGATGAACAACAGCACAGGTTAATGGGGAAATTTCCTAGGCTGAAGTGTTTTGAAATGGAAGAGAAGGCAAGCAGAGCACTCTGGACTTTCCTGGACACGTTTGTCAATATACAAATAGTTTCAGCTGCTTCAAAGAGGTTCAGTAAATGGAATTATTGAAAAACAGGAAAAGTGTGTTTGATACTGCTTTTCCTTGCTCAGTTAAATTTTATTTTGTTCTGTTTGCATTTACTTCTTGAATTTAGAATCGGCTTCCAAATATACTTGCTCTTAAACAAAAGCAGGGCTGAAAAGCAGGAGAAGCTATCTTAAGAGTGGTTTCCTTTCCAAACGCTTCTCTGGGAAAACATGCCTTTCAAGTTGAATCCTTTCCCGTTGCTTGTGTGTTTGTCACAGTTAGGGGCTGCAAAGTGAAACTCTGACACTATTAACTTTAGGTAAAACTTAAGCGTTGTTTTTCAGATATGGGAAAAAACCAAATAAGTTGTTTTTCTATGTAGTGTTGTGCTTGCACTTTTGTGTTGCAAAATGTTTATTTTCTCTTCTAGCATGGATTGAAGTTGCAGTGTAGGCAGAGAGGTGTCAAAATTGATTTAGCAGTTTGATGCTGTGCATGTTCTCCTTTATGCTCAAGTTTTTACCCTTGCTCTACCAGGGTACCTTCCTGACATTGGTGTTTTAAGCAGGAATTGTCTCTAGTTAGCAGCTGAGATGCACCTTCTTTGCTGTGTAAATGTGTCATTGGAGTTACCTGTTACCTAATACATAGGATTATCTGTAGTGTGGAGTTGTACTTCTTTAGAACATTAAGCCTTTTAAGAAAAGTTGAGGAAATGTCGTGGCTGGTGCTTTTGCCCTTGTTTCTATCACACATTTCTTGATGTCTTTATATCCATGATGTAATACTGGTGCTGAAAAATCTTCTTTCGGGGTGGTTGGGAGGCTTTCTGAGCCCCTCAGTCTGACAGAGGTCTGCTGCCCTAACACATTGCTGTTGTGTAACATGCTCAAAGCATCACTGTTCCAACAAGATTCTGTGGGATTCTTAAAGACAGAGTTCTCGAAAATCATGTTACCGTCCAGTTGATCAAGCCAAGCATAGTGGGTTTTGCCTGGAAGGCTGGAGTTGAGAGTCTGTGGATTGCAGATGTCCCTTTTGAGATTCTGTGCAGGGTGATTGTTCCATGGGGAACAGCTAAAGTTTTTAAATGAGTTTTACTGCTGGCACTCAATAGTAAAAAATAAATGCTTTCTTTTATTTGCTTTTATAACAACGTGCAGCTGGGCATGGGAACTTACCCAGTATTCATATTTTTATGATTAAATGGCTGCTTTGTGCTGCTCATATACCTGGTGCCTTGAAACCCTTCTGGGGCTGAGCGGAAAGAAAGAAACATTTCCTATGTAATGAGGAGTAGCAGTTGCTGGACTAAGTTGAAGTGATGGGTGAGTGCATGAGTCAAACCAAATCCAGTGCTCTGTGCACAGTTGCTGGGTATTTTTTTTGGTGGTATTTGTTGTTGGGGTGTTGTTTGGAAAGAGTGGTAGGCAAAGACTGACTGCAAGAGGACAGCTATGCAGCCACAAGGGTCTTAGTCACTTGCTTTTTATAGCTTTTCTCTTAGGGAGCCATCTGCATGTACTACGATTACATTTCCAGATCCCTCAAAGACATTTTCTAGTCCTTGTTTTACTGCTAGGTGTTGGTGGAGGAATCAGCTATTAGTGTTTGTGCATGCAGTAAGTAAGCTGGTGGATTCATCAGGAACTGTAGTTTATGGAAATAGTGTAGTTCAAAGGGGCAATAAAATTGGGAATAAAAGTTTGCACTTGCAAATGAGCATTTTTTATGACGTAGGTGATACTGCTTATAGTGTTGGCTAAGCTGAAATTATATGAGAAGAGTAGGCTCTATCATAGTGAACTGGAAATCTTCCAGGGTAGGTCTGTTTCTTCAATGCAGTTGTTCTTAAAGCAGGTTTAACCCTCAAATTAAATTGCAGCGATAGCGTTGTATTTGTATCTTCAACACGAGCCCGGCGAAGGTGTCGGCAGCAAAGCCACCCCAGGCTGCCGTGTCACCTTAAACAATTGTGATCTGAAGGGGCATCTTAACACACGTGAAGATTTTGTCTGTGTGTTCAGTCAAGCCCCTGACACCTCTTTTGAGAATGACAAATAATAGAGGTACTTTCGGTGCTGTCTGCAAATCAGACAAAGGGTCAGCAGTCTGTTGCATTTAGACAAGCAGCTGTTTTATAGCTGCTTTTTTTTTAGCTTTTTTTTTTTCCTACTGCCAAACGGTGGAACTTTTGCCTCAGAACAAAACCCTCAGTTAAACAGCACTGCGGCCATTTGTTGCCTTTGGTTTGTTCCATGTCACTTGTGTTTGAAAAGAAATTCAAATACAGTTTTGTTTACTTTGCCCCTGCAAAGTGTGCTGTTGCAGAAAGGACAAATTGCTGTCACTTCCTGCATATTTTACTTCTTTTGGAAATTAAAAAGATGTCTTGTAGTATAGATAATAAAGCATGGGTTAATGTTGACATAAGTAAAATTATAGCTTAATTTGGTGAGTAGTCTTGTTTAATCTATGTACAGTAACCTCTAGAATTAGTACGAAGCAACACATTGCAAGACAAAATGCAGAGCTGAATTACTTTATTGCTGGAAAAGAATTTTCCAAAGCTCTGGTCAAGAGACCTCTGGTGCCTCTGGAAGCTGCATTCAGAGGTCTGTAGAACCATTTCTAATACATAATGTGAATTTCTTAGTTCTGGGCAGTTAGTGTAGCACACAGGAAATGTTGACATTGACTAAAAATACTGCTCTGTTCAGAGACATTTCCCTCTGTTGACAATACTACAAAGTGATGAAGAATTTTGGTCAGTATTTACGCAGCATGTGTCTTGTAATTCAGCTTTGTGTATCTGGATTGCTGATAATAATTGTGCATGGGTATTAAAAATAATTTTGATACCTGCCAGCCTAGCATTTGGCTCTATTTTTTTTCTCCTACATCTCTGAAAAACCAAGTTATGCACAGGTGTGCACACAGCTGATACGACTTTTGAGGTTCTGCTTTTGTTTGTGTTGAGAAACTACTGCTGGCCTCTGTACATCTTGGCTGCACCTTTGTAAAGGGAAGTGTTGCTTGACTGTCAACTCTTAGAAAACCTACCACAGCCCTTCTGGTGTCTGCTTTTCTCCTGTATCTCCCCACACTCAGTGGTGCAGCTATTGGAAGTGGATTTATTTAATGTATTCACATATGCCATACATATGTGCATTTGCCATTATAGAATTTATAGCTCTGAGTCAGATTCCATCAGGGGAGAAGTGTGATAAGCTCTACAATCACATCAGTCAGGGTCAGGATTTGGGACACCTGAATTGGTTTCTGACATGTTATTAAATTGCATTACTCACTTCCTACCTTTTCAAGCTATGATTTATTCATATATGTGGTAGCAGTTTCTTTGTAAATGGTTTTGAACATTTTACTGTGGGGGACCCTAGAAAGAGAACCAGGAATGAGCATTTGGTGGAGAGAAGAGGCAATAAAGTATTGAGGAATTTGCTAGGAAAAGTTGTGTGCACTTGCATTTTGGGGGTGTGTTCACCACTTGCTTGATGCTCACTCTTTTCGGTGCTGGGTGGTTGTTTCTTTTCTTAAGTAGAGGGAGAGCAAGGTTAAATTGTTTGGCTCAAGTTTGTCTGTAAAGCTGGTGGTGCTCACTTGCCTCTCTGTCCAGACTACTTCAGTCTTCTCATTGCTCCCTCACCCTCTGCATGTGTTTGCTTCTCTGCAAAGCGAAGAGAACAAATCTCTGAGATCTGAGTCTCCTATGAAATCTCTGAGGACGAGTCTCCTATGAAGCAGCCTGGGATGTGGCAGCGTGTGTAGCTGGGATAGAAGATGTTGGGACTCTGTCTCCGTAGGCTACAAGCACAGCTGGGAGCTGGGACTGCTTTCCCAGAAGGAAATGCTGAGCATTCAGAGTATCCTGCTGCGCTGACAAGCCAACCTGTTTGTGTTTCCTGGCTCTGCGCTCTTCATGTTCTCAGCTGTTCAATCAATTGTGTAGGCAACGTAATTGCCGATTTGTTACTAGGGGAAAGACTCCCTCTGATAGTCTCTTCTTTGCTGTATCAAATACCGGAATTAGATGTTACAACTTTACTGCTTGCAACTGAAGTGAGTGCCACTTGTGTATCAGTTTCCTAATAAGATTTTAATGTATTCTCTGGGTTTTTGTGGGGGTGGCTAAAATTTTCAAAATTTTAGTGGAAGGGTGGCTTCAGAAGAAGAACATGAAGACTCATGGTGGGGATGCACCTGAATAGTCTGAAGCTCAGGTAGGGTGGTTTGGGATGAATAAGATCGACACAGCAGTGGGAAGAAGACAGTCAGAAGGGGTCTAGCTGCCCTCAGGGGCTGGAAACTGCTAGCCTTGGGCAGCAGAACAGACCTGGAAAATGACCCATTTGCAATACTGCTTCCAGACGTTTTTTCTTCGCTCTGGCTTGAAGCAAAACATGCTTTCTTTGCGCTTTATACCTTTTCTTGACTCGCATGCCAGAATGAGAAGACTTTTATGTCTTTGCATTGTCAAACTGCCTAAGAGAACAATGAGTGTACTGATAGAGGATGTCAAATTCAGGTTTAGGGGATTTTCCGAATTACCTTATTTTTATTTTACAGTTTTCTACTGCTTGTGTTTGTATTTTAAGCCCATAGTGTTTATATATGCTGCTACAGCACCACATACATAATTTTTGGAGGGTTTTGCAAATAGAAGCTGACTTCAGTCATGGAAGCTGCAGTGGAGAGGACTGAGCTAGAGATGGGATGGTGTTCATGGGAGCAAGGCTGGATAGGAAAAGCAGAAGGACACGCAGCACTTACTGTAGTTCAGAAGCAAAGGCAGGGAAGAAAGAGGTGTGAACAGCAGAATTTCTCAGCCTTTCTGCAAAGTCGTTTTGGCTCAAGGAGAGCAGAGAAGGAGTGTGGTGAAACAAATTCTGATAGAGCGTAGAAAGAATAGAAAGGATGGGATCTCTGTGAGATGAGTGTACCAAAGTGACTGTGAATGGAGATGTCTTGTTGCTTCAACTCTGTAGGCTTTTTAAATGTTTCTGTGTGGTAGTGGTGGGGTATTGACCTTAATGGTCTTTGATTTTTGTATGGGGGGGGGAAAAAGGTACTGGTTTTAGGAAGTGAGCTAGATCTCATAGTAACAAAAATGTTAAACTCATAAAAGCTTTTATTGAAGAATTTTACAAAGTGAGTGATATGTTCAAGTTTTTTGTCCTGTAAAATAAATCTGCTCCAAATAAAGTAATTTCTTTAGACATCAAGACCTGAGTTTGAAGAGTCTCAGTGTGCATTTGAAAAGAGTTACATTTATTTTGTCTAGGCTTCAGGCGAGTTGTTCAAAAGTTGAAGCAGGGGAAATAGGGCATAATTCATTCTCCTTTTTCTGTTTTCCAAAATATCAATTTCTATGGACAAGAGGAGAGGGACTTCAGTCTTAAGGGACTCTTGTTCCAAGCTGATTGGCAATGCATACAATTGCACCACCAGAAAGCAATAAAATAAATACATAGAGCAACAGTAACAGAAAGCAGATGTCTTGCTTTTGCAATTAAAAAAAACTGGAAAAGACAATAAGGAACTGCTGGCAATTGACTCTGCATTGGGGGGAGTATATATATCTTGCTTGTCAGTCAAAACGGAAAACCCCATACTGGTGAAAAAAACCATATATTAAGAGCCATAGATAGTGTCTTGCTCTGAAAATTGGGGTCATGTGTGCTTAATTTTTCATTAGAAAACATCATACAAAGGATCCTGCAAGATGGAGCAGGCAGCTTTTCTCATTGTGTTCTCAGGTCTGTTTTTCTACTTTGGATAATCCTATAAAAATCAGTCAAGTCTCTGATTTAGCTGAGAAAAATGTGTGAAAACTGGGATATCTTTTTATTTTTATTCCACATGTGTGGGTTTTGTATCAGGAGGGAAGAGATTTTACCAAGACAGTCATCTGTGAAATATAGTTTAATGTTTTTTAGAGGCTGCACATAAAATGGAAATAGGTTTGACATGTTGTATTCTATATCTGAATGTCTCCATGAACTAAAATGGTAATTAGTCACCTACGCAGCATCTTCATCAGCATCTTCATTCACTGACTGTAGTACATGGAGCTTTCTTGCTGCTAATGTGTCAAGGCAAACAAGAAATGGGCTTTAGGAGAAAGTGTTCTTTGTGAGCATTAGCATAGATGTGTGAAGGTATAGGTGTGCTTGGAGCAGTTTGCCTCTCCTTTCATCAGCACAAGTGAGAATGAAGTGCTTTAACAATTTGTGTTGAGAATGGGAAGTCGTTGCAACTGGGCCATATGGAAAAAGAAATAAGAGCAGAGTTCTGGTACTTTCCTTCCATGTGATACTGGTCCAGGTGAAAGTTGTAGAGTTGAGAGGATGGCCTATCCTTCCTGCTTGAAAAAACACCAAGTGACGTATGTTAAGCAGAGTACACATCAGTGCCGTGAAGGAGAGAAGAAGACTGTGTGAAACGTCATTTTGATTTCTGGTTTGGGGCTCTTTCTCTGTCAGAGCTACTTAAAAACAAACAAGCGACAAAACCAACAACGAAATCCTTTTTTGACACAGATAAAAACTGACCCAGACATTAAGCTCCTTTTTTGCCCTGGCTTAAAAAGCAAACGAACTGATTTGGCATAAAATACTTCAAAGAAAGCAGTGAATATTGCAGCTAAAATAACTTTGAGCGAGTCTGAGCACACACTGCTGCAGAGGAAGTTCTTTGGGAAAAATTGTCCATTTGGGGGTTTGGAGTTCAGTTCGGAACTTGTCTGCGCTGCTTTATATATGTCCGAAGCTCAGGAGTCATGTGTTTTCCTGACTGTGTTTCAGGATGTGAAATGCTGTACTTCATGTTGTCCTGATCACCGCTGTGCTGTCGGTAAAATACTGTACCTTGTGTTCTGTGCTGTGCTGCCTTGAATCGCACAGCAGGCAGTCTTGCTCAGTGAATAACCTACAGCATACTGGCGTGGGAGAAACACCAAAGTGCCCGGAGGAATCCTGGTGGTCTCCTTGCTAACACCGTGCACAAAGTTACCGTGGCACCTCAAAGGAAGGGCACGTGGGAGTTTTTCACACTGCCAAAATACAGGGTTCAGCCCACCCCCCCCCGAACAAAGCAAACAAAGCAAAAAGTCTCTAGCAAGAAAGCTCTGAACTCTGACAGTTTGTCAGGCTTCAGCTGGTGTGTTTGTGTTGTCACAAGGAAGGTGAAATCAGGTGGCCGCACTAGACTCCCACCTCTCACAAGTCTTTAATGTAACCACACTTGAGCGTGCACTGGTTATGCATGTGGCACATTAACCAGCCTCTCAGTGCTTAGCCTGCTGTGCTCGTCCTTTTGGTTGAAAACTGGTGCCACGTTGTTTAAGAATGTCAACTGAGACGAAAAATTCAGTATGTGAAGCCATCGCTGATAGCTCTGTGATTAAACGCCTCCCGAGTGTTTCCTAGCCCTTTTGTTAGTATTTGCCCCAATAGCCTTTAAATGCACTGCTGTGCTGTGTGGTGCTGCATCCCTACCAACAAAGAACCATTTTCCTCCATGGAGGCAGGACTGAGAATGAAATATGTGCAGCTTGAAACACTGATCAGTTCACTTCGGAAATCTGCATGTGAATTTACAAGCAGAGTAACAGTACAAGTGCTGCTACACCTTCTACTTTTAAATACATATAATCTTTATAGAAGAGAAATGTGAAAATGTTTGGGGTTTGTAAATAGAAAACTTGTGGCTGAGAAAGTACTACTACTATACAAGTTTTTTTTGTAAGGCTAATGCTCCAGAGAAATGTTTTAACATTCTCCTGCAAATTACTGTATAAAAAAAGGAAATCAAGATTTTACATGCTCTGTACCGGTGACCATTTGTAGTTAGGCCAGATGGTCTACTAGATGTCTGTGGAGAATTGAGACTTTTTCTCTGTAAAGTGTTTTGTTGATAATGAGATAAACCTTCACGTTTTTATTGCTCCCTGGAATTGCTTCCAAGTATTTTTTTGGCTATGCAGGAGTTTCTTTCATAGTTGTCAAGAAAATGCAAAGTTAATTCTGGTGAGAGGCGTAAGTCTTCTCATGGGCATCTGTTTTCTGCCGGTGGGGATTAGTGAGAGCATTCCTGTGCTTTATCCCCACAGCAGGCTGTGCTTGTGCAGAGGTGGGTCTTTCTGGGGCATCGCTGTAGGGCGTAGGGCAGTGGTCTGCCTGCCTCGGTGGTTTGTGTCAAGTAGAGCAAGTAAAGTTTCTCCGAGGCAAGAGGCATTTAACCAGCAAATCCTGCCTACGGCAATCTTCCCCTGATTGTAATCTCTCAATGAGCGAAAACTTTCCGAGCCAGAAGCTGCATCAGAATCACATTTCAATAGCTATGGGCTGTCTGTTAATTATCTAATTTCTTTTTTTCTGCGTGCCATTAAGCTTTTGATTTCCACAGCATCCTGTGATAGAGTTCATGATTCCATTGCAAATCTTTTTCTCCTAATGGATCTTGCTTGTTGTTCCTCGTCTGCTCTTCCACATCTGCTCAAAAAAGCATTTCGGGTTTAGGATATGGAGAGGACAGAGCAGGATGTAATTCTCTTATCCTCTTGAAAACTCTGAGAGCTGAGTTGTTTTTTTTTCTTGAGAGAAGCTAGACAACCTTGTCTTTTTAGGTGCTTCAGTTTAGCACAGTACAGTCTGATCACGCAGTCTGTAAACGGAGATGTGCTCAGCATGGCTTGAGACCTGTGTAGTCTGCCCTAAGTCACCTTTTGCAACCCATGAGGTAATCTTATCCTTAAGTCTCAAGTTCTGGTGGAGGATCAGGACACCTGACTGGATTAAATTAATATTTAATGAAGCTGGGCCAGACCTGCAGCTGATGTGTATGGCTGTAAAGTTACATACATATCCACTGATCAAATATACTTTCATTCTAGTTTTCCATACTTGTTCTGTTCAAAACCACATTAAACTGTTCACAAAACATCATGTTTTGTGCCCCTTTACAAATAACAATTTGCCACTTCAAAATGCAAATTATGTATTTTTATAATAAAGAGTTTTTGCCCCCTCACTCCTGTTCCTTCAACCATGGTGCCTTTGGCTATGTAAGAAACAAGGAAAGGAGCCTATTTGCTGCATTTGTCTGAGAGAGATTTGGAAACTTGAACAGCTTTATCTCAAGTTTCAAATAATCATTGCAGTCAGGAAGATTACACACAATCTTTTGGCAGGCTTTATAACCATAAAAAAAAGCAGTCTTAATACAGGTAAGATGACCTTTTATTGGCTTTTTTGTGGTGTATCACAACAGGCTGTACTGACTTTCTCAAATCCATGTCTTGTACTTTATAAATAATTAAGGTTGTTGAAATAAGACTTTCTTAACCAGCAGTCCTGCGTTCCATCTTGGAAAAATTTCGATTTATCTTCTGTTAAAGTGCAGCCAAGCTTGCAACAGTTTCCTTTGAAGAGTGCTGACTTGTAGTATGGTTTAAATTTACAGTCATGACTTTTCAAGTCAAAAAGGAGAAGTTTCATTCCCAGTATGCAGGGTCCTTTGGGTAACTGGCACAGCACACTTGGAGGGGAAAGTTACAGAAATGCAAAGGGTGTTTGGGAACTTCAGGGCATTGTAGCGAGCATATTCCGCTTGATAATGGGTTATGCTTTACAGATATCCTTGTAATACAAAGCTAAAATCGACCCTTCAAAAAAAGTGCATGTAAGGAGGGAGGAGTCTTTCTTTGAAACTGTTGAAATCACTTCTGGGAAAGGTTTTAAAGTTCGTATTTCTACCTCCTCCCGCTTTTCAACAGAAAAACTCTTTTGTCCTGTTTGCAAAAGAGAGATCGTTAGGATACTTAAGTGTTTACATAGATCTTAAGAGGAAGGGTATTTCTGTGCCAAAATAAGTCTGTACACTGCAGTGTGGAGAAACGACAAAGAAAACCAGAGTTTTATGTTTGAGCAACATCTATTACATGCCCTGAAACTACAGTGAAAATAGTTTTCTTTTTAGTTGGCACTTTTAAAATCAGATATGCAAGTTGGACAGATGGACATTCAGAGATGTACTCAGACACCTACTAAATGTTTTTTTAACAATTTATGTGATTGTGTCATGCCGGATACACAGTAATGATGTTGGGAGATGGAGTGCTTATTCTGCCTGTTTTGCTTGTTTCACTGATCCTTCGTGTAGCTTTTGTATGGAATCCCTGTAGATTTGGAGGAAAATGATGCACTTTAAATTATTCAGTGGAATGGAGAACACAGGGATATAACAAAATCAAAGATGGTGTTTCCTTTTCCATCATGGGGGAAAGATTATCTCTTGAGTTTGGTGCTGGTGAATCCTTTGGAGGAGAAGGGAATGTAACTTCCTTTATGAAACAGTCAGGATCAGAAAAGTTATAAAATGTTGGCTCCAGGTCATTTAAAACTTCTTAGTCTTTCAGTGTTATTTTTATTATTTTTTCCCCTCAGAAATTATAGGTTATTTTATGTGGACAACCTTGCTAAAACTGATAATAAATGTGTATTTAGGATTTTTTAAATGACTTTCTGACTGGGAGAGTGCTGTGAGGACAGTTGCTTTGTGCAGGCAGTGGTGATGCAATAGTAAAATAGCAAACAAAAGTGTTTCTTGACTGTGGAGTTTGATTTGAGTCCTACAAACTCAAAAAGAACCTTACTTGCTCGGTACTGATAAAGTGACACCTATTGCACCTACTGTTTCTATGTGGAACATCCCTGACTTGTGCAAGTTTTAAATTCTTCAACTTGTTGTAAAATAAACTAGATACATATTGTAAAACTCTCACTAAGTGCCCCTCAGTCCTGATAAAATTGGTTATCAGGTAGAGAGGACGAGTCAATACGTATCTTTAAAAAAAAACAAACAGGCAAAAACCATTAAAAATTTCTAATTCCTGTTCTTTGTTTTCTTTTTCCTTTTCCTTTAGTTCCTTGGCATAGCATTTCTTGGGATTGGATTGTGGGCATGGAATGAAAAGGTAAGTTGAATATAGCAGCAAACTTTGTTTTTCCTCTTTATCTCTCTTTTTCTGATGCAATATTGAAACAGTAATGTGCTGCATATTTTGTGTTCACACAGTGTCTACTGAAACAAAATCAAGCCTCTCTGTCAAATAAAACCTTAGCTTGGGTCGCCCAGAGGAACATCATTGGCATTTTCCCCGAGAACACCTTGGCAAGAAATGGTGGCCGGCACTTGCCCATAAAATAACCATTTCTACCCTTGCAGATTCAAACTGCAGCTCAGGTACCAGAACACCCTGCTGAGGCAGTGTGGGCAGCAGTCCCCAGGAATGGAGGGGGAGCCTAAACATCTCAGTAGGCAGCTTCCTGAAAAACACCTGCTGAGCTCTGCCTTAACATAGCCTGTTAACTGCTGTTTCTCTTAAAAAAACCGACCCAAAAACCTGAAAGCCAAGGTGAACCCTGAAAACCAGTGCAAACCTGAGGCAGAATGAATGTTGTTTTCCCTTGTGCAAATGAAACTGGCCACTAGCACACCCTCTGCTGCAAGACTGTAAAATCAGCTTCGAAATGGGAAGTACGTGTGTGTGGGGTGAGCGGGCAGGGAAAGAGAAAACATTTCTGAACCACAGCCTGATTTTTAGTTTGATTGCTGCAGAAGTTGGGAAGAAGATAAAATATCAAGGCATAATATACAAAACAAGTCAGTATGTCTTGGGTTACTGGATGAAGAGTTTGGCTCACTAAAAGACAACAGCTAAAATTAAAGCCAGAATTTCCTTTTCTTCTTTGTTTAAAAGATTGAAAATAATAAAATAACCTGGCTGTTAACACTGATGCTGTGTTGTTCAGTTACATAATAGGTTTTTCTTCTTTTAATGGAAAACACTGACTAAGTGATAAATTGATCTTCACTTTAAGGCATAATAACTCGCACTTGTAGCAGAACAAATAACACATTTGGAAGCTCTGGAGTTCTGCCTCTAAAAAATTCAGGACCAATTTTGAGTTGTTAACTTACATTCTAATTGCTGCGTGTGTGTGCCTTTGATGTAGATCATTACAAACAGTAATGGGATATTAATGAACATACACTGTATACACCTATACAGATGTATATGTATATTTACATACCATATGATACTGCTGTTGGGTAGCTCAGATAGGCCTAGAATGAGGTACTGTGACTTTTTTTATTCAGCAAAGATGTAAACCCATGTTTTATTTAGTACTTTGAAC
This sequence comes from Pomatostomus ruficeps, assembly GCA_013400735.1. NCBI lineage: Eukaryota > Metazoa > Chordata > Aves > Passeriformes > Timaliidae > Pomatostomus > Pomatostomus ruficeps. The sequence goes on along the minus strand of VYZT01038280.1, from coordinate 36,392 downwards.
ATACTCTGAGAGCTTCAATTTATGTCTAAGCCCCAGAGAAATGCATTGTTTGGAAGTGGCTTTACAGAAGAGATTTGAACATTTTTGTATCTTTACGGTAGGTAACACAAATGATTTCTCTTTAGAGTGAAGGAGCAGGTAAAGGGAGAACAACTATAGTGTTTGAAGTCTAAAGTATGCCAGTCCTAACAGCAAGAAGGTGTTCTGGTGGAATCCTGGTGTGTTAGGGTTTACATATTTTCTGTATGGGAAAGCGTGTACCCTTTCCTAGGGAAAATGCATTCAGTTCATACTTGCTAATAGCCAGAAGCCAGAGCTCATGTTTTTACTTGAGATTTGGACATCTGTTATCAAGTTATCCTAAACTATTTTAATCAGATTCTGAAAGTGGGAGAAAATGCCATGTTGTTTTAAGACAAGCAAATAAAACCACTGCAGTTTAGGATGCATTAACTCAGGCTCCATATGTACTAGGTGGTTTTTTTTTTTTAATTAAGAAGTAAAATAAAGTACTGTTTATTGGTTTAAAACCCAAGTTTTTCCTTGAAAATGAGCCTTTTCCTACAGCTTTTTTAACTGTTGTATTCTGCAGTGCTTAGTATGGAGTGTTTCAGTTCATGGCTGTAAAAATCAAAATGCTGTATAGGTATAGCTGAACTGCAGAGCTCTTGAGCACAGACAGATTTGAGTTTTGTAGAAAAATTATGGATAAATTGACTTGTGTCAAACCAGTTTGAGTTCTTTATTTCACTCAGCTCTTTAGAGGACAGGCAGTGGCCAAAAGCTGCTGTTAGCAGGATCAAGTTCCAGGTACTCTCAGGCCCTGTGTTGTTCAGTGGGGGCAGGTCAGGTAGATCCCAGAGAGAGTTGTTCTTACAGCTGATGAGGAGCTGAAGACAAAAGCCAGGTAGGTGAAGCCCAGGGCTTGAGAGATGTGTAACAGAGCTGAAAAGCAGCTCTCTAGCTCGGCTGCTGCTTGCCTAAGGCTAGGATGGATATCCCTTAGGCATTGTGGGCTGTTGTAATGGTACACTCTAAGACAACAAAGCAGCTTGTCAGAGAAGGACCTGGGGGTCCTGAAAGTCAAACCATGAGCCAACGCTGTGTCCTTGTGACAAAGAAGGCCAATGTGTCCCGGGCTGTGCTAGGAGTGTTGCCAACAAGTTGAGGGAGGGAATTCTTCCCCTCTGTTGAGGGGAACCTAGGCCGGTTCTGGGCTCCCCAGTCCAAGAGGGATGCTGATGTACTGGGGAATCCAGAAAAGGGCTGCATAGATGATTAAGGGACTGTAGCATCTCTCCTACCAGGAAGAGCTGAGAGAGCTAGGACTGTTTAGTCCAGAGAAGAGTAGGCTCAGGGGAATCTTAAGGAGTGGAAATACCTGAAGGAAGAGTGCAAAGAGAAGGGAGCCAGGCTGTTTTCAGTGGTTCCCAGTGACAAAGGCAGTGGCCACAAAATGAACATCAGGGAACACCTTTTTTTATAATGTGAGGGTGACTGAGCATTGGCACAGTTTGCCCGGAGATGATTTGAATGAAGTCTCTGTCTTTGGAGATTTTTCCGGAGCAATGAGGACATGGTTCTAGGCAGCCAGAGCTCAGTGGCCAGATGACCTCAGCCATTGGGTGAAGACTTGCTGCTGCCCCAGTGAACTTGACTTTATCAGAGTTGAACTTGACACTGCTGTTGTATAATGTGTAAATTTGTAAGGATTTTTTTTGCAGGAGTTGGTCTTCAGGACTCCTACTGTAAACTTGATTTGGTGGTGGGGAGGTTTTTGATTAACTTCTGTTTTGAATTGTGTGGCTTTATATTCAGCTGTGTGGTTTTATAGCCTGGCCATCAACTTGTATGTACTTCTCTTGCTTCACAGAATCTTTCCAAGGTAAAAAGATAGTGTTCAAGGCCACATTAAAACTGCAGGATGTAGAAGAATAATCCACACTTCATAGGAGTCCCATTGGCTGCTGGTTAAAACCAGTTTGGGACAGATTTGTGGACTTGGTGCCTAGTTTCTCTTTTTTTTGCTAAGTTGGCTTGAATTCTCCCCATTAAACTTTCTTCTTCTGAAGAAATGCACAATATCCAGTCTCGTGACCTTCCTTACGGCCTTTGCAGGGAGGCAAAAGAGCTCATTTGTCAAGTAGGCAATAGAATTGGCTTGACAGCCAGTCAGCCAGCCCTAAACAAAAGCTGGGCAATTAGCATTCTGAGCCATGAACCTGAAAGAGAGCTGGGGGTGGAGTGGGGGCAATAAACTCCGGGGATGAATAAAGCTATCTATACATGGATGTACTGTATAGCTGACAGTCTCGCAGTGTTCTCAGGCACGCCAGGCTTGGGCTTGTACCATTGAATAGTTCATCCATGGCAGCCGATTTCCACCCTCCTCCCCCCAACAGTGACATGAACATTGTTAACGTATAAAGAGTCTGTATGAAGCCTCAGCAACTTACAGCACTTTTGCTCCGCAGCAGGGGAAAATGTTTGTATTTCATTGTTTTTCTTAACCACTTCAAGTCATGTCTTCTGTTGACTCTTTAAAAATGAACTAGACTTGCACAAAATGTCTATTTCCCTCCTTGGTTGTATGTATTAGATATTGTGATCCTAAGGCTGTTTATGGTGTGATACGAGTAGGTGCTTGGGAAAATAAGCTTCCTGGCAACCTGCAGGAGATCTATATTCAAGAGTAGTGAGCCTAAATGATGATTTGCTGTTATGTCTTCTGAGACCTTATAAGATTGTCCATGGAGAGGGACTTTTTAGAAAGAAAGCTCCGTGGTTTGGGAGTAAACTCTTAAGTAGGAGGTAGCAAAAGTAAGAAATACTAAAGTGGGGAAGAAATCTTGCAAATTTTGTTGACTAAATTTAGTTTGTGTATAAAGTTGACTGAAGTGAAGAGGGAGAAGTGGAAGAAGCTGGCAATGTGCATGAGTTTGGCCTCTCAGCTTTTCCTGTTAAATCAGCATAACAAGAAGATGCTCCAGCTCAGAAGTCAAGTTGTGCGCAGTTTGGAGTACTAGTATGGTACCTCTGGGTGCCAGCAGAATATTTGTAGTGAGCAGGAGCTCTAAATCTGGAGCTCAAGTTTTAAGATAGACTTTTACTTTATAAGGTGATTTAGGTCTGCCTTGGTGTTCTTGGACAAGCTAAACTCCCTACATGGAAGGAATCACAATTTGTCAGATCAAATATGTCTCTCCTTGCCCTGAAGTGAAAACTAAAGTTGTTTTCAAGAAAAATTTCTTACTTCTCTTACTGTCCCAGTGAGTGGCAGACATCAGGAAGGAGTGATACACTAGTCTCTCCATAATGGTTGTGCATACAATTGCCGACAAAGAAACTGTGCACAAATCCTATGTTCCTTGTAGGCTGAAGGATACCCAAAGCCTATATCTTGTCCCTAGGACAGGGCTGTGTGGGGGTTTTATAGGACAGGAGAAGAGAGGAGGGGATACATTATTACACCTAATTTAAATTTCAGTACATAAAGATGCGTAATCTAAACAGACGGGCTCTAACATAATTTTCTAGTGTTCCAACACTTTATAGTCATTAATCCTGTAGAGTCTAAAAATCTGTGTCTTGTATGTATTTATGCCAGAGCAAGAAAGCTAGACTAGTTCTTCTCCTCTGTTAGACACTTGAAAAATAAAGTTTTGCTGCTATTACTGTTTGCTGTGGGAAATGCAAACCCAACAAAATCAAAGAAATAAGATCTGTAAACATCCCCCACCTAGTTTTTTGCTTGCAGAGACAAAATTCTGGAGTAGAATTAATTTGGCATGTTTCAATGAGTATTGTTCTGTTCCCTGTGTTCATTCAGATGCACAGCATGGAGAAACTGCATGGAGTTTATGACTAACAAAGCAGAGAGACATTTTTCTGTTTTAAAATCATGCATTTGAAAACACTTTTATTTACCATCACCCCCCGGATGTTACACTTTGCCAGTGCTACTAAGTCCTACAGACAAACCTATGAAAAGGATAAACCTCTGTTTGCAAAAATAAATCTTTCAGAAGATCTTGTATTGATGTATCTCTTTCCAATATTCTGGATTTTTGGGTGTGTGGTGTGGTGTTTGATTGTTTGTTGGGGNGTATATGTGTTTTTTGTTTTGTTTTTTTTTTTTTTTTTTTTTTTGTTTTTGGGGTTTTTTGGTGTGTTTTTTGGTGTTTTGTTTTTTTTTTTTTCCGTTTCTTTTGTCCTCCCAGTAATGGGATATTGCAGCAGAGAAGTTTTTTTTCCCATCTTGGAGGAAATGGAACATAAAAAAGAGCTGATTTCTCCCATCCTTCTGTGGTGTTGAGTCCTCTTCTTTTACATGCATCCTGTGGGCCAAGTTCCATATACACTCATTGCATCACGTATTTGTTTCTTAGGCTGATGATTCTCCTAAGTTGTCTCTGACTCATTATGCCTTGAATTTTCATTACTGGGTCAGCTTTTCAAAATTGCTGCTGCTTGGAGTGTTTTCAGTCGGAGCCATTCTCTCCCTCAGTTTGCTGCTGTGCCTGCTGAAGCAGCAGCTGTTCAGCACCAGATGATCTGGAAATGTCACTGGTTTGTTTGTTAGGGCACTTGTGACTCCCTTCTCTTGGGCTCCGTTAGGAACCCAGCAATGCGTCAGATTGTGTAGGTGTGACAGCACTGGGTCACTGCTCCAGGCAAGATGTGTCTGGCTTTGGGCTCAGCCTGCGAGGGCTGTGCCTGCTGAATGCCGGCAGTGGTGCCCAACAGGAGAGGAAGTGGTGCTGAAGCTCCAGCTTGCACACGCTGCAGGTTTTGAAAGGTTTGAGTTCTTTTCACCCTAGTTCTAGTGTGATCTCGTGGACTGAATGCCTGCTACTGGTTGGAGCATGAGTTATGTTCCTGGGGCACATCTTCATTTATAAGTAATCCAGTCTGTGTGCTCTGAGACTGTTCCTGGTGTGAACTGAAGCACAGCCTGTGTGTTCACTTCAAAAGGCCTGCTAGATCTGACCTGAAATATTAATGTACATGTGCTCCAAAGGCAGGAGCTGGAGTCAGGGGTCTGTCCCTGGAAAGTAGTATAAGCTGTTCTGATGATCTTAAAGAGTACAAGATGGAGAAGGAGTGAGGTGTGCACCCTTATTGCTTTTGTATGTGACCCTTGTGTCCTTTTTCTTTATTGGTGGGATAAAGGCCAACTATTGTGCAGCTGTAATATCAGGAGGCGCGTTCATGAGCTCCTGTGTTCAAGACCAGCACTTTCCCTTTGCCTTGTTCTCCCTTGAGCTGTACATGAGATCCTGCTTGTAGTATGGAGGGCTCCAGCCATGGGGAAAACATTGCATGACAGGAGAGGAGCTGTCAGGCATCTCTCAGGCTGTTTTTCTGCCTGTGCTCACATACGAGAAGGAGAAGACTCCAGTTCTGCAGGAGTTTCTGTTGGGCCTGGCTTGGTTGTCTCGCATTTCTTGGTGAGGTGGAAGGCACCCTTGTGTTGAAGAAAAGAGCAGATCCTGCTATTTAATTTGACTTCTCCTGAATTTTGAATTTTCTCCATAGAAATGTGGGGTCAGTCTTTCCTGTTCCATCCATCCATCATTTATCCTAGTGATTGAAGTACATTTCACAAATAAAGGAACTTTTTTCACAACTTCACTCTTACTTATTTTAGCTCACTTATGGATGATGCTTTTGTCTTTTCACTACACCAAACAAATTTTGACTTGCATTGGATTAAAATATTAAATAGCAGCTCATGGACAGTAATGTACAACAGGCTATAGAGGATGGAGGAACAGAGCAAACAGATGAGCTGGAGATCAGCCAGGGAACACGTCCTGCTGGCTCTCCTTGTGGGACTACAGAAGAACCCTGGGTCGACACCGTAGTGAGAAGTAAATTACTCAAGTATGTAGCTTTGTACAAACAATGCATTTCCTGCCAAATACAGGTTACACACATGCCTAAACTACCGAGAAAGTTATGTGCATGTACCTCAAAAATATACATCAAAACCAATGGCTCTAGAGGAAAAAACTGTTCCTCCTTTTAGATGTTAAAGTATCACAATACTTGCAACTATTTAACAGTCATGGTTGTAGTGGGCAACTACAGTAGTGTTGCTGAGGAAAAATACCTTGCATCTGTAGAAAGCCTGACTTTGAAGTATTTACAGGTGCCTGTTTAGATCTTGCATTGATGCAAGAGAGGAGTCGACAGTCACTGTATGTTCCACGACTGACTGCTCAGCCTGAGGATCCAGACCGTGTCATGGAGGATGCAGTGTTAGAATATGGGATTGCTGATCCTCTGCTCAAGCACCTCTGGAAATGTTCCCTTCTGCTTTTGGCTAAAGCTGGGATGAGGACAGAATTGGTCACTACCAGGTGTTTGTACATCTCTGTCAAACTTTTCCCAGGAGTAGCTGTTGCAGCCAAAAAATATTTGATACTGTGGTAGGAGGTGTAGTAGGCATTATAGAAACTTGTAGTGGATAGGAAGAGTATGTGCCTAGAGGACTGTACATGTAGATCTTCGTAACAATATAAAGTGAGATATTATTCCCCAGTTGTTGCCCTCCTGCTTGAAGCAAAATATGCTTTTCTTCGGGGTATTGCACTGCTGCATCTTCAGAGATGTTATTTGTAAGTGTCCAGAGTACAAGACTGGAAAATTGTATTCTAAGCTGTAAGCAGTAATCTTCTACCAGACCACCTCTGTGTATCTGGAGCTGTAATCACAGAGCATTGTCTGTGTTTCTTATTCCCACTGTTAGCTATTGTTTTATTGACAAAGCCTCTCTGAAGATTGTGTATCCTGAGATGTCTCTCCAGAATACTGATAACTTGGGGTTCATGTGCAGAGAGCATACGGAGTACAAACGAGAAGTAAGCGGTATGTGCTTTTCATTGTCAGGATGTGTTTTTTGGGATTTATCCAAGCTAGGCTTATGATTGCCATGTGTGGACTAGCAGCAGATGCACATAAAGGTGCTTTCCAGGGACAGCAAAGAATGGCAGGTAAAGCCTGTGTTGTTCTGTTCAGGATGTGTTGGGTCACAGCTACCCTGAGGAGTGAGTGACCAGCCAACATGTGGCATTACAGGGTGCTAAGAGCCTGGCAGTTCTAGAAAATCAACTAAAGGGAGAAAGGGCAGGATTGGAAAAACACTATAAAACTGGCTCAATAATTTTTATTGCCATTGAATTTACTGTGAGTGTGACAAAATGCAAAGTGGTGTGTTTCTTACTACCACTTTTGTATTATGACTGTCTTCTCTAACAGTATTGCCTACAAATGTGGGCTGAATTTTACTTGGATTTATTTTCTTTTTAATTTTACTACTTTCATATGGAAAGAAGTTGACTTAGCATGGTAATTTGCTTTGAGTTTTTGTTGATTTATATGGTTTTGTTTGCTTTGTTTTTAAAGAAAGACAACGTGTCTTATGAAGAGAGACTTAAAGAACTCTTCATCTTTTTTTGATTTTTTTGAAAAGTAAATATAAGTAATAGAAAGGCAACATCCTTTCTCTAGTGACTGTTTTTTTCACTCTACTACACCACAGTCCATTAATTCCAAAATCAGCTAATGTTAAAAGAAAAGAGTAGCAGTGCTTGCTTTGGGGCGGAATCTATTCTCATTTTATGGTAGCTATATAAGCACAGAGGAAAGGACTGTAAAACTTCGTGAAGAAGTTATTTTAGTGGTTGTTTTTCCCCTTCAGACAGAGCTCCCGCTTCTTGACTTGTGTAGGGGCAAGGCCTTTTTTCAAAGCTTTGTGTGTTCTTGCATTATCCTGTTCATATTGCTTATTATTCTTAGCCAGAAAGTTGGCTTGGATTTCTTTTCTATGACAAATGTAATGAAACAAAATTAGTGGAAAAGCTGTTGCACAAGGTGATGTAAGTGTTAATGACAGGTACGTGTGCATTTCATATTGCTGTGTATCTTCTCTTCACTGAGATGGTACCAGAAAAAGGGACAGGCCAACTTCTCCACTTCGATAGCAGTGCTGGCTTTGAGTTGTGTTATGCCGTTCCTTACATCTATTTTTGCTCTTTTAATGAGTGACAGTAAGGCTAGTACTCTATGCAATGTAGGAGGAAAGTGATGAATGTGAGCGGTTTTTTTTTAAATTTTTTTTTCATCCCTTTCAGGCAATAGCCTTCTGTAGTAGGAGGGAGAAGAATATGCTTTGAGAATGTCATTCATGCTGTTGGATTATTGTTTGTAATTTAGGATTGGGTTGTAGCCAGATTTTTCTTTGGGTTTCAGCCTTTTCTAAGGCTCCTTGATGTGTGCATTGGTGAAATTCATACGTATATTTTATCTACTGTGTCCTTGTCTGCAGGATTAAAAAGCTTTGAGTGCTGTCTTCATTTACTACTTGCTCAAGTTTTGCTTGGGAAACTTTGTGAAAGTGGTTGCAGACTACATGAAATAATGTGTTAGAGATATTGGTTACATGACAATTGATATCTTTTGAGTGGTCCAAAATGAGTACGTGTATATATATATACACGTGTGTGTGTGCGTTTGTGTGTGTATATAATCACAGGTCTAAAGCCACAGTTGTGAACAGTCATCTTTAACAATGTTACTATAAACTTCTGGAAATGAGGTTACGGTAACTTCCCTCTAAATGGTTGCAGTTTTGGGACTATTTCAAAGGAGCAAAGGGGATATGAACAGGAAGAAGGGAAAGGATGAACCTTAGAGTGTTGCAGATCAGGAGCTGTAGATTCAGAGACCCCCATTGCTGCCTCTCAAGCCACAACATCATTCCGGAGTTAGAGGAAGCAGTAGTCCAAAGCACTCAGCCTGGGTTCAGGCTGCTTTGAGGAAACACAGCCGTGTGCTTTGCATTGACCTACAGCACTGGGGAGGTGAATGAAGAAATAGTGACACTTCAGCGTTTTTTTCTTGCCAAAAAGCCTTAGGAAACTGTAATTGTTCCTGTGCAAACTCGCTGGAATAAGGGAAACTTTGTACTTGCTTCTTGATACGACCCATCTGTTCAACATCAGCTAAACTCTGGCTAAAATGTGTTAAGAAAATTAAAATAGTTCCTCAGGATTAGTGCTGTTGCAACCCAAGCTTTGCTTCTAAGGCAGAAATGGCATTACAAACAGACTGTGCTGACTGTCATATCTAAAACTCAGCATATGTGGTTTAACATCTGATAGGCCTACCCTAAGTTAGTGTAAACCATGTCCCAAGACGAGTTCTTAAAGTGTCTTTCATCCTACTAAGAGAGTTGGTTATTTTCAAATTTTTCCTGCTAACTAATTAGTCAGTAGCCATACTTTATATCTAGAATGAGGTTTTGGCATTGTAAATGCCTGAAGCTGAATTGGCCAGATATGTAATTTGTCAAAATCCATTGAAAAATGTTTTGTTGCAAGATGCTGCAACCTAGAAGCTCGCTTCTAATTTCTGACAATTGCTGTAAATACTGAGCATAAATGCTAAATTCAGGGTGGTTTTATTGCTTTTGACTGTTTTTTCTATCATAACATGTAGCTGTGTGTTTACACAAATCATGTATACGATATGTAAAATGCATCTCAGCATGGGTAATAAGATTGAGTTAAGTTTTGTTTAAATATCTGTTCTGAGTTCCTGGCAGACTACTTCTTATAGCTACACAAGCAGAAAATGCCCTGTGGGTTTCTCACAGAGGATTCTTCAAGAGCACTTTGTTAATCATTCACATGTTGATTCAGAAATATTGCACGTAATTGCACTTTTTATCTCTTTTGGTATACAAAGATTTTCCTAATTGTGTTTTGTTGCTGTACTGCCGAACATCTATTTGCTGTAGTCTTCTTCCTTTTTAAGAAGAAAAATGCAGGCAGAATTTGTACAACGGAAAGCTGAACATACTTTTTATCCCTTGGCATTGTCTCTTTCTCAGGGAGTGCTGTCCAACATCTCCTCCATCACTGACCTGGGAGGCTTTGATCCTGTTTGGCTCTTCCTAGTGGTAGGAGGAGTTATGTTCATTTTGGGATTTGCAGGATGCATTGGAGCTTTACGAGAAAACACTTTTCTTCTCAAATTTGTAAGTACCCTTTGCAACTGTGACATTCCTCATTTACGTAGCATGCCATGTTCTCTGTTCTGTTTAACCATGTTAAGCTTTTAAAATGTGTTTTGGAGGGGAAGGTACTATCCAGTGTCAGAGTACCACAAAAGCACTTAGCTTTTAACACTTTACAGCTCTTCAGTGTCTGGTGCTTACTGGATGTGTTTTTTTAAGGTTCAAAACCATTGGCAGTAAGAATCATAATATGGAAGTACTGCTTTCATGTGGATATAGCCGAACATTTTGCTTCCCTGTCACATAAAGAGAGAAGCTTCTTGTGAGAATCTCTGTTGAACTTGGAGTCCATGACAAGCTGCCTATGAAATATGAGGGATGTAGATAGAGCAGGGAATGTGACCCATGTGACTTCTGCTGTGCAAGGGCCCCTTACGGTACAGAGGAGATAGGACTGTTATGAGGGGTTGCTGGCTGATGTCCTCAGTCCGTGCCTCAGAAAAGGCCTCATTGCTTTCCGAGGATGGGGCCTGAGAAGGAGAGAGGGAGGAGAATGTGTCCAGGATGCATAAAGAAAATGGAAGTTTTCTTGAACTCTGGGGCGGACTCTTGGTTAGGGAAGGAGCTGCTGATATACAAGTGTGCTTCAGTATGCAGAACTAAGTAGCTGGGTTCTATGTTTTGAAAAACTTCCTCCCGTGCCTTTTTAAGATGAGGGTTAGAGTATCGTGTTCCCTCTTAGATAAACTGAAGATTTCTAATAAAAAAGATTCTTTCCTCCACCACTCCCATTTCCAGAGGTGGGCACAGCCTGGGTGATAGTTGTGTCTTCATAACCATTAACTGTTAATGTATACATGAAAAAGCTTCCAGTGAAATAAGTGCCTCCAAGTGACACATTTGGCTCCCACAGACATGTTGAATAAGGGTCGGAGGCAATTGAGAGTCACGGTTCTTGAGGCATTTATAAAGCAGCTTGTAACACTTTTTTTTCCTCTTCTTCCTTGCTTCTCTTAGCTTGCCTAAAACGAACCCATCTGCTGTACCAGAAATAGCTTCCCATACAGCAGCTGCAGGAGAAATAAAAAATGCATCTGAACACACACAGAGAGCATATTAAAATGAAACTCAAAGGCACAGTTACAAAAGGGATGGACTTCCAGTATACCAGGACCCCTGTGTGGTTTAAAACAGCGTAGACTCAGTGGAAATGCTTAGAGAAAGTGGCAGATCATTAGTAATGCCTTTGGCATCCATTGCATTTGCATTAATCATAGCAGCCTCATTTAGTTTTAATGTGGATGTGAGTCATTTCATAGACATTCCGCTCCCACTTAGTCATTAATTAATTTCTGCTGTTACCAATTTCTGCTTTGTCTGCTTAGGCGAAGCGTTGCCAGTGAGAGGATCTAAAGCAAAAGTCACATAGAAAGCATTTTACTGGCACTCTTGGTTGTTTATGCCTTCTAAAATGGAAGTGTCTATGTAGAAATTTCAGATGGGTTTTCAAGGGCCCTACATGTGGTGGTGACTAGCTGTCTCTTGAAATTTACAGTGAATTCTCTTGGATCTCTTTGAAAATCTCAGTGAAATGTCCAAGGTTTGGACATCTGTTAGCATTTTTATTATTTGTTAGAGTAGAATTAAGATTTCTGTACTACAGCTCCAATAAAAATGGTGTATTTTTAATTTAAAATTTCTTATGTGCCAAAATGGCTTGAATGTGCACTGAAACAGATAAGGCCTTATCACTGGGTATAATTGTGAGCTTTGAAAAAGTTTTGGGTCAAAAAGGAAAATAATTTTAGTCTTTTTTATTTTCTTCATAGTTTTCTGTATTTCTTGGAATTATTTTCTTCTTGGAGCTCACTGCTGGTGTTCTAGCATTTGTTTTCAAGGACTGGATAAAGGACCAGCTGTATTTCTTTATAAACAACAACATCAGAGCATACCGAGATGACATAGATTTACAAAACCTCATAGACTTCACACAGGAATATGTAAGTTGGACTATATTTATTTTTTGGTAAAGCTTACTTTTAAGAAATACCTGCTGTTATTTTTTACTTTCCATCTGTTTTGTTTCTTCAAGGAGCAACAGAAATATTCTAGCATATAATACTTTTGAATATATGTATATTTGTCTTTACAGAACTTCTGCAAACATACAGCACCTGTGAAAAGTGGCTTTATTGATGTATGACTGAGTAAAACAAGATGGAGAGTTGGGGTGACTTTTCTTAAAGACTTAGAGATAATGTGTCAAATGCACCAAGTTAAAATATTTTGTTGTAGAAGCTATCACATCTGTTTAAGAAATTATTCCTTTTCTAAACTTAATTTGGTCCTAAGATGAATGTTGGTGTAGTTTTAGCAACATTAGAGGTTACACCACACTGCAGAGTGGCAGAGGTATTTAGTTGGTCCAAATGAAACTACAATGTTATTTCTTCTGAATTATTTCTAATGAAATTAGCCTAAGGAAGTGGGCCACTTGTAGAGTTCTTGTAGGACATCTCTGAGTGGTGCCACATCTGCACTTGGGAGGGAAGGGTGAAACCAGTTGTGCATCCACTTGGGCTCTTGTACTCTTGGCTCTGCTGTCCCTCGGCCTGAGCTGCTGGGCCTGTGCAGCTCTGCCATTGTGTAGGCTTAGCAGCTCACCCACGGGTTTCTCTCCAGAGCGCAGCACAGCAGGGTGTGAACCTAACTTTAATCACAGGATAACTTAGGAACAACTTACACATTTGGAATGGTATTTAAAAAAAATCACAGAAACCCCCAACCAAACAAAAAAAACCCAGTTTCAGTGGAAGCAGTAGGAGTCTCAGATTTTGTTTTGAAAGTTAGAGGGAAACTGGCAGCAATGATGCATGTTACGAGTACTGAGATTTTTGTTCTGAAGTTTAAGAAGCTCTTCTTTTTTTGTTCTAGTGGCAGTGCTGTGGGGCCTTTGGAGCTGATGACTGGAACCTTAATATTTACTTCAATTGTACAGATTCCAACGCGAGTCGAGAGCGCTGTGGTGTGCCATTCTCTTGCTGTACTAAAGACCCTGCTGTAAGTGACAGTCAGGAGGATAGGATGGGTCTGCTGTTCCAATCGTAAATAACTCTTCAAGATTTTCCTTTTTTTTCTTTTTGTCTGGAAATTGTGCATAATTAGTAACTTCTCACCAACCTGTATTCTTTCTGTTCTTGCAGCTCAGCTTAACCACTAACTTTACTACAGTCAGCAAAAATCATAAGCTAACTCAAGTCTTCATTGTTTGTGGCTTTTATTAGAAAGAGAGAACCATGGGCTTGGCTGAATGTACATATTAATTTTAGAAAGTTTAAAAAGGAGAAGCTCTTAATGAGTTGAAGGATGTGAGCTTTCAATTGAAATTCATCAGAACAGGAACCCTTAAGATCAGACACTTTTAAGGAGGTATTATTCATTATTTAATGCAGTGTCCTGAGGCTGCAGCCAGTTTGACCCAGTTTGTGCCAGGTACGGTAATGAATGACAGTCTGTGCCCTGAGGAGCTGACATGTTTGCATTAGAATCTTGAGTTGGGTATGGATATCTTTACATACTGTTTTTTTTACCTTTAAAATTACTGCCTGTCCTACAGTCACCTGAAGTCAGACCTGAAAGGTCAGAAATGGTTTGCAGGAGCAGCTTTTTGGTAAATTTTAATGTCTTTTAAAATATTTATAGTTCTGGATCATCAAGTGGAAAATGTTGGAGCCATGCATTGCTAGTATGGACACGATCAAGAAGAGTAAAGTGAAAACTGAAGTGTAGGGAATCAGTTCACTAATAGTGAAAAGCTTGGAACAGGGATGGGTGTGTGCATGGAAACTGTTATATGCCTAGCACTGTATACATTTGACTTTATATAGCTTGAAAGAAGCTAGCTTTGTGTGCTTGTATTATCTAGCAGTTCAGCTGTGGCTTTTTCTCCACCTGGAATGACTTATAGTTCCTTGAATGTATTAGTCTAGCACAGACTGAAGTTAGGCAAGTTGCCAAAAGGCACCTCAGGTGCTTCCTGCCTTGCTAATAATGCAATGCAGTGGCTGCTCTGGGCATCCAGTTGCTGCTGCTCTCCCCTCTCCTGATAAGGCACTGCCACATGCACAAGCTGGTTCTGGTTCCTCTGCAGTGAACATGTCTTCACAGTAATTTGAATTTTTCTCACAAGCATAGCTGAAAATGTTTTAATGGGATATTAAAACGTAGGTTAGGCTCAAGCATTACATTATGCTTAGGATTCCCTCTGCTGTTTGCCTATCTGCCCACCCACCATACAGAGGTCATCACAACCCAGTTTTAAAAATATAGTTGTTAAAAAACCAAACCAGTGACAGCAGTACAAGGTAATCTTATAAATACATAATCCATCCTAAAGTCCTCTCTGTCTCTCTCTGTTGTGTAAATGGCTATGCAGTTTGCTAGGGTGTGATGAAGCAACCACAAATTTAAAGATAAATCTCATTCATATTCACTGTAAGGAAACAATAACCTTAATGGGCTTTAAAGACTGAAAATATTAGAAGTCATGCATACAATTAAAATAATTGTAACCAAGCTGTGATTGGTTCAACTGCAGTGATAAACACAGGTTTATCATTACATGATAAGTCAGTAACTTAATATTTTGCTGCCATTGTGGCTGATGCCAGAAGTTTCATGCTTCGTTTTATTACCATGGAATAACTGTATACAAAGCAAAAATACAGCTTCAGCTGCCAATGGGAAGCACTTGTTCACTAGGGAAAGTCTGCCAGAGCCTATTTTATTACCTGTGCTTTGGGAGTACTAAAGGAAAGGGAGTGGGGATAAACCTTCCTTTCCCATTGGTATCAAGCTCCTATAGAAAGAACAGGCAGTAAGAACACATTACCCCATCTGTTCTTTTTTTCTTTCAGGTTTTTGGAAAGCAACTAGATACTGTACTTATTTCTAGAGACATTCTCAGAAAGAACTTGCAGCTTCTGCAACAGAACTGCCCCTTGTCACCTCTTCATTCTGCACAGACTGAACCCTGAAAATGATAACAGTACTCTTGGCATATTTTTTAGTATAGACAAAATCTTCTCAGCAGAAGGTTCCTTCACTTAACATAGATGTTCCCTAGTCTCTTTACTTTGACTACGAATTGCTTGTGTCTGGAACATGAAGTTCACCCAGGCGGAGGGCTGGTTTTTCCAGCTTGCTGACTTGAGAGATAAAAATTTTTTTGACTGTGTGCTCTTGTTTGCTGCAAATAATTAATAGCGCAGAGTGAAGGAGGAGGGTTTTTTTCATTAAAGCAATATGGTAAACCAAAGTTTGGGTGGTTGTCTTAGTACATACAGGACCAGCTCCAGGGAGATGGGAGAACGTGTTTGGGAGACATTTTACTGATTGCCTCTCTTCTCTTTCTCTCTCCCCTCTAGGAAGATGTTATTAATACTCAGTGTGGCTACGATGCAAGGCAAAAACCAGTAAGCTTTTTTTTTCCCCCTTCTTACTGTGGTATATTAAGGCTCTGAATCCCTGTTGCAAGAGGAGACTATTCTACTGATGGTGTAGTTAAATGTAATTATCTCTGTTTTCTTCCCTCTTCTCCTTGGCAGGAAGTTGATCAGCAGATTGTTATCTACACTAAAGGCTGTGTCCCTCAGTTTGAGAAATGGTTGCAGGACAACCTTACCATAGTTGCTGGCATATTCATTGGGATAGCGTTACTGCAGGTAAACATCATGTTCCCTGTAATGAGTTGCACAGAGGAATAATAGATAAAGTGAATATATGAGGTGGGGAAACTGTATATGAGAACTGGAAATGCAGTGACAGTTGCCTGTTTGTGGATTTTAGTGCGGGGAACAAAATGTATAAGGCTTCCTTTGTGTTAAGAAATTAATTTTTATCTACAGGGATGCATTTTTTTCTTTTCGGCTCTCGGCAGGTCAAAACTAACACTCTGTTAGATAAAGCTTAGGTAGAGATTTTTAAGCCTGTACACTCCTACTGTTTCCAATGATGCTTAAATGAGCACCAGATGGCCTTTAGGGTTGCTTTGAAACAAGACTAGAACTGTTAATTAACTGCTACCCAGTGCCACTATGAAAATACTGGAGTTACAGGAGTTCTGCAATATTCTTACTTCTTCCAACACCTACTGTTAATCTGATTTCTACCTCTGTTGTTTCTTTCATATCTAAGTTCTGTATAACATAAGGAGTTTGCCTGTGTGAAAAGAGTTGTCCAATGCTCCAAATGAATAAACTGTTGTCTCTTCCAGATATTTGGGATATGCTTAGCCCAGAATTTGGTTAGTGACATTGAGGCTGTCAGAGCCAGCTGGTAAAACTGCTGAAGTAACCACACCAAGACACTGGACAACCGAAACCCTCTGAAACCTCCAGTGTGTCACTCCGACACCAAGCTGTATGGACATGGGTGACAGGGAAGCCTTCTCTCCCAAATAGTCTCAAGTCTAAGTTCCTGATATTGCAGTGAACTCGTGTTTCTGTGGGGTGGGGGAGAGAAGAGTGGGCTATTGAAAATCTGCTGCTCACTGACAATTTTTTTTTTTCTTTTAAACCACCACTCTGAAAGCTGTTGAGCCGTGAATCTCTACTGTATTCTTGATTTTGAGTAACAAGTGGACACTTTTTTAAATTGGTGTATTCAGTGAGACAGAGTTGCATCGTTGTAGTCTGTGGATATGCTGTTTATTCTTCATGTCATGAGCTCTTTGATAGCTGCCAAATATTCCTGAAATGGTCTATCTCCTCACCACTCTGTAAAGGAACAATCTTCTTGTTTTCACAGCTAAACATAGCTACAGGCCTAAACTCATGAAGCAGGAAGCAACTTTCTATGCATCTATTGTACAGTAAAAAAAAAAATTGTTTTTAAAACAAGGGAAATTTTTTTTATGCAAGCTTCCAACCATCTCCCTGTAGTATTTGAGGTTGGAATCAGCAACAGGGAGAATTGCTTAATTTTGTCGAGATCTTACTTCCTTCTCCACCCTGGTATGAAGGGAAAGGAGTTTTATATTTGACAAACAAGGGTTGCTGCCATACCTTTGGATATCAGTCTCTTAAGGCAAGGATGGGATATAACTGTATAAATGTATGAAAGCAGTGTGGATGTTGGGTCCAAGTGAAGAATAATATTCGAAGAGTGAATTATATATTAACTTAAAAAAAACCAAAACTTATGTATCTGATATGGCAAAATCTTGTGCTTCTCTGAAATTTGGTGTAACCTAATGTATTTAGGGGTCTCACTAATATTAATGCTTTGACATACTCATGCGAAGCTTGTTTCTTTGGTCTGTTCCGAGTTGGGGCTTTGGTCTTTCTTTTTTTCTTTTCCTTTTCTTTAATTCTTTTTACTTGCATGAGCTGTGGAATAAGAATCTGTGACACTCCAGTGCTTTAAATATGTGCATATGTTTTAATACAGTCTAATCCAAACTTATTTATTGATAAATGCATGTGAGTATGGAAAGATCATATCCCATTCTCTTGGAAGTTGGAGAGAACAGTTTTTGCCAGAGTAAATGCTTACCTCCAGTGAATGAATTCATGCTATGGAGATGTGTCTCCTTTTCTTGCTCTAAAGGCAACAAAGAGCTTTCTTGAAGCAATGGAATAAAAGTCTGAAAATAGAAGCATTTATTAGGATCAGCTAAGGCAGACCCTTTTGAATTGGACACAAGAAAGCAGAAAATGGAAAAAAGCACAAATAGTAGAAGAAGACTTAGATCAGGCTCCATCCAGCTTTAGTGCTTTTGATTTGTTCTTCTTCACTAATAAGAGTGAACTTAAAGACCTGACCATGGCTTGGGTAGTTTATTGCACTTTGTATAAATTTAGCTTGTTTTATGACCCTTCTCAGTATCTCCAATATCAGTCCTGAAAGCTGTGGTCCTGCTTTGGTCAGACAGTGGCAAAGGGTGTGTAGCACCTCTTTGTAAGAACGTTACATCATTCTGAGTTGAGTTTCCTAAAACAGGAGGTGCGTGGTGTAGAAGAGAAGAACACATAGCTTTCAAAGCTTCCCAGTTCTGGGGGATAGACAGATAGATAGAAGGCTGATCTGATGACCTGTTAAGGCCCTTTCTGGTCCTGTGACTCTTAAGCAAATGGATTTTGCTTATGTACCCTTGCACATTTTGCCTTTCTGTGCTTTAGTTGGCCATGGTTTTTCTCCCCTCTGAAGGCTGGTGATGGGCACACTGGCGCTTCACAGATGCCTCAGACAGACCCGTTGTCCTGTCTTTGAGCATTACCTCATCCTCTTCTGGTTAACTCCCACTGACTGGCTCTGAATCAGGCAGCCTCCATATCCCTTGGTATCTGCTGTTAAAGGCCAGCCATGACTCAGAGTATTTTTTAAAGCCTTTCAAAGCGATTATAATTCACTGTCCTTAATAAAGTTGGTTCCACCTCAGCACAGTGTTATGTTTTTCTTAGCCACTCCTCAACCTGAGGAGTTACTGGTTGTTTTCCCCCAGAGGGACATACCATTTTGCCTGATAGTGGCAGGACAGATGGATCATCAGCACCAGTGTTGCTGCACTGAGACAAAATGGTGCAGGGAGGAATCAGGGAAGTGGGGTTGCGGAAATAACCCCTCCTTTAAAGAGCCTTGATTATGATCCTGGGCTTTGGTTTGGAGGGAAAACGAAAAGCCTAATTACAGAAACATTCCTTATTGCCACTGATCTTGAATACTGCTGTTGCTGCTCTGAGCTTCTGAAGATAGCTTCATTCTTCTACTTGAATCTCTGCAGTTGTACTGTATTGGCCTTCTGTCTTGTCACGCTGTTCTCTGAGTTCCAGTCTGCTGGCTGTGCTGTTGGCAGTGTCAGACTGATAGGAGGGTAAATGCTCCGAGCTGAGCAAATCTTGTTCTCACGACTTGCACGTCTACACACAAATGTGCAACACTTCTGCTGAATCCCAGAATGACTGACTGTTCTTACAAAAACCACTAAATAACTTATTTTTCTAGAGCTTGTCTTTATTGCTGCGGATGTTGATCCTTCTCCCTCCCTCGTTCCCAAGAGATGCTTATTTACTCATTTTTGCAGTTGTTTGATGGATGTGCACTGAATGCTTAGGATTAGCTGTCTGTGTTACACATTTAAATCCCACATTTTTTTGTCTACAGATCAGGTAAGGTGTCCTAGAAATGTCCCATCAGCAGCTACTCAGCAGCTTAGGTGTCCAGTTTGGAAAGCTTGTGGGAGGCCTTGGAAATCAATGTATTGTTGTCAGAGCCTGCCAAATACAAGCAAACTTTCTTCCAGGAAATTTTGAAAAGTTCAGGGGAGCTGCAACTAAAGCACAACTGCTGGCTACGTGGGCTCAGTGTCTAAAGCAATAAGGTACGGTAGGTGCTAGGACTCTTGGCAATTTCTAGACTGCCTGGTGCAGTGGTGGGGTAGATGTGAGTTCAGAGATCAGTCTCATTATCTTTAACGTGCAGTAGTTGGTCAGAAATTGGTCGTCAGGCTTAAGGAGTGTGAAACAGCTCTGTTTGCTGGCTGATTCCTGTGGAGTAGTGGCATTGCTAACGAGGAGTCCGGTAGCTTGGCAGCAGCACTGGCTTTAAAGCTATTTCCATATATCCCAGTGAGCCCTGCCAAAGGGCATCACAGTCCTTGCTCCTCTGCTTTCTCAATACCCTCTGTATTCAAAGGCCTTTCTGTTATTTGGAGTTTGGGGTTTTGTGGTTTTTTTTGATTAATAGCCTAATGGACAAATGTTTGATTCATCTCTTTGTGTCTGTTTTGGTAGTGGTAGGATCTCTTTGCTTAAAATCCATAATTTTGATTGTGCCCCTTAGAGTTTGAAGCTGTGGGGGTGCTTGCTCAAGTGTACTCTGTCCCGAAAGCCTTCTTCTCTCCCCTTTGAGAGAGATGCTCATTGTAGTTCTGGTGTGTAAATAGTGTTTGAAATGTAAATACTAGCATGCAGATTAAATGATTCTTGCACATGATGGCTTTTCACCCTGAGATTGTTTGTTATGGATAAGAAAGGTGTCCACTGGGAGAGTTTGCTGGTGAGTCCCGACTGGTTGTCCAGGCTGTCCCTTGCCCTGGTGGAGCAGCAGGAGCGCCTCAGCCGCCTGCGCTCCCGTGTCTGCCCAGTGGGTGGGTGGCTGCACCCGAGGAAGGTGAAGCCCTGGCCAGCCCTTCAGGCTCTGGTTAGTGGCAGGGCCTCCCTTGCCTTTTCCCTTTGTTGCTTGGCATTAGAACAGCATTAGACTGTAAAGTGGAGGGTCAGAGGCAGCACCTACTACCAGTTATGGGAGGTTGCCGTCACTTGTGGCAGGACTAAACATGGTGCTATAAGAACTGTCCTGGACATCAATCTGTGTTTTTACTACTTTAGAGATGCCCTTGGTAAAAATTGGTCTTGATTAATATGGTTGGTCATGAGAGAAACTATTGTCTGAATTTTTGATTGTGTTTCCCTTCTTGCTGTGTATGCCTTTTGGGTGCATTGAAATAGCAGTTCTGCAAATACCTAGGAAGGAGATTAGACCTCAGAAGGTGTCAAGCACTGCTGAATGTTCCAGTTCCTCCCATTTTTGTTTTTTCTCTTTTTCAGATACCTGTAAGGGGTGATGAAACTGTCTAAAACAAATGAAATAATACTACCCTGATCCATTAGCTATCAGATTTTGCCACTTGAAAAAAAGAAATTAAAAATCTGTCTCCCTTAACATGCAGTATAAGAAGAAGTGTTGCGACTACTAGCGTGCACGAGGCAGCACTGCTAGCTGTCTTTTGTGTTTTGGCAATATAAGTGTGTTAATAAAAAGTTCCATCTGTATGTGTGTTCATGTTCATGCTGTGTACATAGTAGAGATGGACCTTGAGCTCTGGGGAGATTGCGATTTGAGTTTGTGACTCAGACCCGTTTCGCGTACTTATATTCCAGATTAGTTCCAGCTGAATCTTTCTCTCTGGTTCATCTGAAGGTGTACAGCAACGTGTCGATATTTACCCTTTGTGTATCATTCCTTTTTATACGAATGTATTCTCTTGTGTTCCTTTTTTATCAGTTGTAAAATTGATTGTAAAAGCCAACTACACTTACCAGTTGAAAGTATTGCTATAACAGAACTGCATGCCCAGTAGAGTTTGACTTGAGCTTTAGTTTTCTGATTTCAGACTGGTTCCCTTCGGTCTAGGAGAAAAGCATAGATCAGGTGCATAATGTATTACTTGTCATCTTTAGCATTAGACTGTGGTATTGTATCACATGCTGATCTCAATGGATGTAACTGGAGTCTACTTAGGAAGTTAATACAACTTCCTGGTAATTCATTTTAAGCTATTGAAAATGGTCTTGGTCATGCTACTTGTGTTCTTGGGTTTTTGTTTTTTAATAGAGGCATTTTTTAGGAATGTTTTAATACACTTATGATGGACAATACAATAGTTTTAATAGTCGTGCAGTATTCTGTATTTACTTGAAGTAAATCATTTTATATGCAATTTGTTAGATAATTACAATTTTATAAATAAAATTGTGTGAAATATGATGTTGTGAATGTGTATGTACTCTTGATGTAGCACTTAATATTAACAATAGAAATATACGTTCAGGAAAAGATCCCTACCTCTTTTCCTCCAAACTAACAGGGGAAATAAGTCCCCATCTCTCATATGTGTTGTAGAATACTGTGCTCTAATTAAGTCACAAAACATGCTCATGCCACCAGTGGCTGCCCTTAGGTGAATAATAAGCTGATTCATGAAGGACATGTCCCCACATGAAGAAATCCCTTATTTGCTGTCAGCTGTTGTTGAAGTCTGCCTAATGAACATGCTCTGCTTCTTTCCAACAGGTTGCTGATGTTCCTCAGGCTGCAGTGGCTGTGCTCTCCCCAGAATTATTCTGGTGACCCTGATGTGTTCAGAAGTTGCTGCTTTGCATGACTTAGACAAATGAAATTCCCACCTCTCTTTTCAAAAGTTTAAATAAGTGCAACGTGTCCTTAGACAGAAGTAGTGAGAACTGGCTTACATTATTGTGCAGGTAAAAATTGGTAAGATGTCTTGTGCTATTTTGGATAGAGGAGGAAGCAGACTTTATTTTTAAAAAGTATTTCAAAACCTCTAGGTTTTGTACACAAAATGGCACCATGGTCAATTTAAAAGCATGTCTGTATCCAGACTGAAGTCTAATGCCTTTTGCATATTTCAGGCATATGACATTTATCTGTATAAATGATGTATGGAAATGATTTGGCAGAATAAGCATGTAAATTGGGGACAGATGACATACAAACACAGGAATGACCAGAAGTTAACAAAAGGAAGAAAAGCCAAGGACATTGCCTAATAGATGTGACAGACCTGGAGAAATGTTTTCATGGAGAGGGAGACTAAGAGTGGCTATCTGCCTTCTGTCAAACTCTTAACAGACTTGCACACTGATTCTTGAAGTTGAGGCTAGTTACCATTTGTAGGACTTTTGAAACAAATGACATTTTTCTGGGTCTCATGGTCTCATTTGACCAATGGGAGCTCTGGAGGCAAGGCCAGTGTTGTTGGGGTTTGTGCCTTACCCAGAGTGAAGCTTGTCCTTTTAAGAAGGACACTGTGACATGTAAAAACACGTGGATGTGTTCAGCTTCCTGCCGGTGAGATGCTGGGCCTCACGGAATTCCTACAGATGCCGACGAGCGTGATGCTCGAGGGAGGTGCTGCCTGCCCTGTGGTCTGGCTGTAGGGATCGCTCTGGCTCGGCTTGCGGTAGCACCAAGACAAGGCCCCATGTCCAGCATTGCCATCATAGAAACAGTCTGAGCAGCAGATGTCAAGCTTTGCTTAGATGTAATCTAGCTGGTAAACAGCTAATTGGAATTACTGTCTGCAGTTACACTTCACTTGACTTCAGTCCAGTGAGTGGTGAAATGTATGTGATAGTAATGTCCTTAGATCCCATTTGTTTTTAAAGGTGCTCAGAGGATAAATTATTTACCAGCTACATAGAAGTGACCTGCAGGCTGCAGCACGCCTCAGGACAGCACAGCATTTGTGTGGCTGGATACAGTCTCTTCAATTACCTCCTTCTTCTGTGACATACACCCATCTTTGCCTTTAGTTGGGCTTCCCTTCCTAGGCTCAGCACAGATTTTATCTAGGAATGTAAATCATTTGATATTCCATCCAGGAAACCAACTGAAAGTAGGGCATCACCACTGGCCTGTGTTTATGCTTGCTGTGACTGTGGTATCCCTGACAAACATTTGGTGATGAGAATAGAGCTAATCCTTAACCACAGCTCCAGTTAGACAACCAAGTGGGAATTCTGTCAATGTCACAACCAGTTTGTGTGAGCACTTGCAGTTTATACCAATGTCAAAAGGAACAGTCTCTTTCTAGAACCAGGCAGGTTGTGGTAACTGGCCTTTCAAATGTATTTTGGCTTCTGTCTAAGTCAATAGAAGGAATTTCTGTGCCTGAGAAGACTTGGGGGCCTGTGAGCTGTGATTGTAAACATGCTGGTTATGTTCAGCAGCAGTGCAGAGGTTCTGTTATTTGGAGCCTGATGTCACGAGGTCCTGGTCTCTGTTGACAGCTCTGCACTGTGTCAGTGGCTTTATTGCACTAGTACTAGCAAATGCCTTTTTGAATGTGTGTTTTGTTGTTTTGTTTTTTGCTGTTGTGCAATTTGGTATTAGAAGCTTTTTTCTCCATGTTTCTGGCATTGGATTAAATGGATGTGGAATCTCTGCATTGTGAAAACTCCTGTAGCATCCACTGTGTTCTGGGACAATCTGAGAGCTTAAGCTGACTATTGAAGGCAAGTTTCTTTTCATACCCAGCTTGTGTAAATAATGCCTTTCCCTGCATAACTGGCATCTTCCCATCACAGTATCTGAGGGATAGGCAGTGGTTTCATGGAGCTGGGGAGTGAATTTGTCAAGGTCAAAAGCAGGTAGTTTGTAATTACCTGCCATGGGATCTCATAGGTGCTTGAACTTTGGGTTTGCTGCCTCTGCTGGTAAGAAAAAGAATTTGAAAGTTCTGAGGCTGGCACTTCAGCACTGGAATGCTGAATTCACTTTAAAATGTTATAGATCTCGTGACCTTCATGCATGGTGGGCTTGATCAAACTAGGCAATGGTATCACACAGTCCAAAATAACATCTGCTGGCTTGTTGGAAACTGCTATCCCAACTGGCACCTTGTTTTGCCAAAGTGCTGTCTGTTGGTTTGCTCACTGGCATGTTATAGACCTACAAAAGAGCAGCTGTGAGAGACGAAGCTCAGGCTGGCAATGTTCCATCTCCCTTACCTACGAAAAGAGAAAAAATACGTCTCTTGCATCTTCCATTTCTCACTCAATGGGCTTCTGTTGAACAGCTGCTGCAAGATATGCCTATAAAAATCCACCTATAAAACCCCCTCAGTAAACAAAGAAGCAATGCCAAGCAAGCCCAGGAGCACTCATACGCACATGGCTTTACAGGATAAGGATTGTATCATGCACTGCTGCTAAAATGCATGATTGTTACGCCACACAGTGCCTCTGTGTGAGCACACCCAGTGAAAATGGTTGGAATAGCTTCCTTTGTATCCACTCAGCAGAAAGGCAGTGATTGCGCTGGGCCAGAGCCAGGAACAAAAACAACTCCTCACCAGTGCACGGTGGTGCAGTCGCGACTTCTGCGTGGGATTAGAAAAAAAGGACAAACCACAGGGTAAAGTGAGAGCACTGAAATTTTTATTTGTTACCTCTAGGTACCACGAGTTTGACATTAATAGGCAAGACCAGTGAATGAGCAGCAGTACATTGCATTCAAACCTGAATCTCCAAAGCACCAAAAATTGAGCTAGATTTACTTCTTAATCCTATAGTCAGCACACTAGTCTGGACTTGCTGCATCTCGTATTGTCCCTAATTTAGTAGTACATTGTTATGCAGTTAGGGGGCATGAGGAAAGAGTCAGTTGTGTAGTACCACTTCTACATCATCATAGGACTACAACATGCACATTCTACTATGTGGCCCAAGCAACAAGAATACAAGTAGAACAGTTACGGGTGGAGACAGGTTCATGTTAACACCACCTATGAATTTGTAGAAACCTTTTTGGATGGGTACCTACAGCAGTTCATCAATTTGTGTGGGAACGTTACACGCATGCACAAGTGATACAGTGGAAAACATAGCAGGAGCGGCAGCAGGACGGAGGACAAAGGTGAAATCTGTGATGGGATGCACTGGAAACAAGACCTTCCTCAGCTTTCTACAGCTAGTCTCTGCTCTGTTAGCGAGGCCTGCTGGGCAACAGTTTTGTTCTCATGGCTGCGGAGTTTTGATATGACTTCTAGAAACGCCATGCTCTGCACTTCTTTTTGAAGAGGTTCTGGAAAAGGAAATATTAAAAGAAACAGTGCTTTGTATGAGACAGGCAGAAGAACAGAAAACTGTGAGAAACGTTTCTACTAACCCCTGTACACACAAGCACACCGTTCTGTGTGTACACATAATCTGGATATTATTTACTTTTTTGAATTGCTTTTGAGGATGGAGAGAAAACTCCTCAGGGCCTCCGGCCCACACAAACTCCATGGGTTTCAGGTAATGATGAAGCTGCTGCATAGCAGTTAAGACATCCACCTGGATTGCCTTCCAAAACAGATGCTTAGGAAGTATTTTTAGTGAAAACATTTTTTTGGTTTATACTTTAAACTAGCCTGACCAAGTGAGCTGGCCTTGACAGGCTCCCTGCATAATTTGTGTGTGTCAGCTCCTACTGGTTGTGTGGGGGTGTGAGATGGGTCCTGAAGGGATGTGTCACCACCTGATCACTGTGTGCTGTCCCTTTACAGCTCAGCTCTGAAGCTGATGCAAACACAACATGCTGAGCGTTGCCCAGTGCTGTGCATATGAATGCAGTGCTTATGTTCTACTCAAAACTAGGAGCCACTGTATGATGAATCTGATCCTGGATTGCATGTTACTTTTTGTATGAATTAAGAGAGGTTGGGAGCAACTCATAAAATTAAGCCATTTAGTAAGAAATTTGATCAGTTTTCTCAAAGCCTTGTACTCTGAACATCTCACAGTTTTGATCCAAAACAGTTGGTTTTATTTCATGCTACTCTAGTGCACTCAGCAACAAATACTTATATATGATTTTGCTTTTTGCATGCTACTGGAGGCCTAATCTCTCAATTTCCCGGGAGAAAACCCAACCACCTGTTTCAGATAGCTGTGCTTTATGCTGTGCTATTTACTTTTTTTTTTAATAGCAAACTTTGGCATTTGTTCCCATCCCTACCTAATTTTCTTGTTCACATGTTTTTAGTTTTCATGCAGTTTAACCTCTGCCGTGTAAGAGCTGGAACCTCTCATGCTGCTGTGCACTGGGAACATGTATGTACAGACTGATGTCAGTGAAGCTGTTGGGGTGGTTATGCTATGAAAGCACTCCCTGCTTTCTCCTGAGATATCAACATGTTTAAGCAGGCATTTCACTGTGGTTTACAGTGGCTGATAACATCCAGTTTCATGGAGACTCTTTCCTACAGAAGACTGTGCTAGCTATGAATGCTCTGCTTTTTCCATTGTCCTCATTTTTCTTTATCCATTCACTCACTTGCAAGAGGAACTTCCAGATAGAAAGAATCACATAAAAATGGCTATCTATTAACTGCTTAACACCATCTGAATTTCAACAAAGGCAAATACAGACTTCTGCACCTGGGGAAGAATAATCCCGAGCACCAGCACAGGCTGGGGGCTGATCTGGGGAAAGCAGCTCTGTGGAGAAAGACCTGGGGGTCCTGGTGGACACCAAGCTGTCCATGAGCCAGCAGGGCCCTTGTAGCCAAGAAGGCCATTGGTATCCTGGGGTGCAGCAGAAAGAGCACAGATAGCAGGTCAAGGGATCCTCTACTCAGCCTCAGTAAAGCAAAATCTGGAGTGCTTTGTCAAGCTCTGGGCTCCTCAGTACAAGGGGGACATGCAGCTCCTGGAGGGGGTCCAGTGGAGGGCAGCAAAGATGATTAAGGGACTGGAGCATCTCTCACAAGGAGTGTCTGAAGCAGCTGGGCCTGTTCAGCCTCGAGAAGAGACTACAGAGAGGGGAACTCATCAATGTCTGAGTATCTGAAGGAGAGTGTGAAGAGGACAGAACCAGGCTCTGCTCAGTGATGCCAAGCAATAGGACAAGAGGCAACAGGCAGAAACTGATGCACAGGAAGTTCCACCTGAACATGAGGAAGAACTTCTTTACTGTGCAGGTGACTGAACACTGGAACAGATGGCCCAGAGAGGCTGTGGAGTCTCCTCCACTGGAACTTTCTTGACACAATCCTGTGCCATGTGCTCTGGGATGGCTCTGCTTGAGCAGAGAGGCTGGACTACTCTGGTCCCTTCCAACCTGACCCATTCTGTGATTCTGTGAACACAAAGATGTTGGCAATGTCACATTAAATGTGATGCCAAATACCCCATAAAAAGCATAGTAACAACAGCAGTCACTGCAGAATTAAACTAAACCAATAATCAGACCAGTGGAACTGCTTCTAGTCCTTACCAAACTGTACTGGGGTCAGTTACTTTAAAAATAACTACACAGGTCGGTTCACAGTAGAATAAGGAAATGTGTAAAATGCTCATGGTGGGGAGACAGTAATGAAAACAGTTTAGAGGCAACAGAGCTGGGAGAGGTGTACTTTAGTATTTTCCCATGTGAAGAACATGTAAAAAGCAACTGGCTCCTTGATCCTCCTCTCCTTGGTTAAAATAGTAAACACTCCCTGCTGCCTCCAATTTAAAAGTTAATTCCAGGGGTTGCTCAGTTGTTATTCTTGTGTCCTTACTGATTTTACACAGGTCTGATGCAGTACATTAAGCAGGGCAGAACACTGGGTCAGTCAAATACTGGGCCTTAACTTCACAGCTGCATAATGCAGTAACACGCTGCTGTCCATTCTCTGGGAGCAGGGTAAGGAGCCTTATGCTTAGGCAAAGTTCATAGTGGTGGCAGACTGAACTCTGCCACTTGGATAACCCTAAAATACCCCCCTAAGGTAAGACTGGTCTATACTCTGGTGGACTAGAGAAAGGTATTTGACTTTACATAACTCTGTCAGTCTTGCAGGTGACAAGATTCAGGAAGGGAAAATGCAACCGTCAGGCAGAATTTTGGGAAAATGATTATTTTAGTTGGAAGCAGTGGAAATAAAGATCAAGACAGCGAGGCTGACTATGAACCTTTGACAAAAGGCTTCTGCTCCAAAATGCATGGGTAGTCCCAAGTGTGAAATGGCTCAAGAAGGTTGTGAGTAACAACTAAGTTTACATGTCTTAACATTAAAGTGAGTGCTTACTGGGAGCTGAGGCTCGTTGGCAAATTTTGAACACAATCTTTGCACACTGAGATGTGTATACTCTCTAAAACTGAGTATTTGTTCCTGCAGGAACAAATACTCAGTTTTAGAGAGTATACACATCTCAGTGTATATCATCAAATTCAGATGGCAGGAATACAATATTCAGTTGCATGGATGTACAGGTCTCTAGAATTACACTTGCAGCAGGCATGGTGAACTCTGTTTAAGGAAAAAAGCATCTTTGTTTACAGAGACAGCATAGGTTTAATTGTGGTAACTTCTTATCTATTAATTGAATTGCTGTAAACTAATCTCTAGAGAACCTTCGTATGTTTCACACTTGGCAAGTTGTGCAGACAGGCTCCGAGTTTCCACCTTTCTGTAGTTATTCCAGTTCTTTGTCATCTTAGTTGTCTGTAAATGCCTAAAACCTTTATGGAATGAAATTTGTTCTCCTTCCACAGATTCAGTCTTAAAGAACTGAATGAAAGAAATGTAGCAACTTCTTGAAACCTTGAATGAAATTTCCCCATGACACCTTGCTCTTTTTTGTTTTGTGGTTTGTTTTTGTTTGTTTGCCCACACACAGGTGGGAAGTGGCAGTATCAAACCACAGCCTGTAAATAGCCTGACCTTTAGCAGAAAGTGAGCTCAGAGAGATGAGCTTAGAGTGTTCAGCACTGATGTGTGTTAGTGCACGTTGTGTCTGGCGGGCTGAGCATGCACGGGCTGTTGAGGGAAGGAGTCTTCCTAGTGACATAAATGTAAGGATCCTTCCTAAAGCACCATCACACATCAATTACAGGGAACTTGCAGCTAGAAATGAAAATAAAGTTCTTGCTCTCTGCATATTTGCAAAGACAACTTGATATTGTACAGTTTTAAATGCTTTTCATTTCTTTCCTGTCAACGTTGGAGCCAGCCCCCTCCTACAGAAGCCAGGGTCAAGTTTCTGCAGTTAATATCCAAAACTGAGTTAACAGCCTCATCCCTGACACTACAGATAAACACTATAAAGAGCCATAGTAAATGTCTATGTCCATTGTGAACAGAGAACCAGTTGCAGTGTGTTTGCACATGCTGTGTTCAGCTGTAGGAGAGAACTATGTTTGCATACATAAATCTTGGGAAGCAGCCTCTCCTGAATACTCACCAGATCCTATAAGAGCACAGATCAGCACCATGGAGTTATATTTTATTTCTGGAGCACTCCTGTCGTCTGAGAGCAGTCTGTGTAGAATCTGAACAAGCTGAGCATTTTCAAGATCCTTTTCAGCAGTGACTGAAATACAAGTGAAAATTTTTAAGTCTGGAAGTGCCACTTGCTTTGACGCTTCCATGTGTTTTCCCTTTATTGAAACATGATTTCTCACCAGAGTGAAAGTGAGGCTGTGGTACATAACTCATTGGTATAAAACTCGAGCACATATTTGATGGTATGATGACAGGAATCACAGCTCTTGCTATAAAAATGTGAAGTTGTTGAACTGCTTGAAAGGACAGTCACAGGGTTTAATGATGAAATCCAGTCTTAATGTGCAGTAAGCTGATGGAAAAGCCATGAGGCTTTCTAGCCATTTAGGCCAACACCTGGAATACTTCAGCTTTCAAGACTTCCATTGCCTGAATTTGCTTTTGAAAATTCTGTCTGAGTAAATACAGATTGTGTAGTTCTTGATTCCATGGTAGAGGGAGCTCAGGGTTCATTATAAAGGCTGTGGAGAACATTTCAAGATCTCCATTTGAGTTACTACCTCAGTAGTTTTCTAACAATGTACTGAATTCAGGCTCAAGCTTTAAATGCCTCAAGACAAGACAAAGAGATGATTCATGTGAATAGGAACATATTTCCTTTTATTTAAAGCAATTGCTTCATGTATTGGCAGTGACTTGAAAGTTGAACAGAGCATTCCTGTAGTACACAATGGCAAAAGATGAAATCAAGAGCAAAAATATGTAACAGTGTTTGTTTAGTTCCTTCATTAATAAGCAAGCAAATGGGATAAACAAAACCTCTGTTGAGCATTTACTTTCCTGTTTGAAAAGCTGAGATACTACAAGCGCAGGTCAAGACATGTAATCATGTCTGCCTTCATATGGCAATTCTTGCACTTACTTCTGTGGAATTGAATGAAGACATGTTGGGGGCATTAACCACCTCTGTGTATTCTCCAGTTCTTTCTTACTAGGTAAGTGGATGCTTTACTTTGAGAAGCTCTCTCAAGGAATGTGGTCAGGTCATACAGTCTCTAGTCTAAGGTATGTTTGCCTTCTGGGTTTTACCCCAAATCTGAAAGGTAAGTTGGAGGGCCTTTCTAGGTCACACCACCACCTACCAGAACGATGGAGCAGATCCCGTATAACCAGCACTCTCTACTTTGCTGCGTAACACGATGGCCTGCCTGTGTCTGCATGAACCACCCTGTATTTCCGTGCTACTGAAAGGCGGGTGGAAGGAGGAGGCTATTCTACATTGCATTCTCCCTCTATGGCTTCTCTTGGGCACAGACCAAGGAAACAGGAAAGGAAACAGGCGGAGTGAGCTGCTGGGATACTCACCTAACTCTAGAGCTGCTATCAACGCCAGTGCAACAAGAGCTTCGTTTTGCATTATTACGTGTTCGCTGGTCGCCATGGTTACTAAATGCTTGATGCCACCGCTCTGTACAATGGTCCTAATTACATCCTAAAATAAATAACGCAAAGATGAAAAAATTGGGCATTGCATACAAACTATTAAATAAGGAAACTGTCAGGGATGCATGCTACGTTATCCTTGGATAAGGGTACTCATTGGTTTTATGCCCATAGAATCACTTTACACATCAATGTACACACATGTAGGCCTGCACATTATCTGCTACTGATCTGCTGTTGTAAGTACAGTGTTAAATCAAGCCAGGTAACCCCACGACTAAGTTAAGACACACATAACAGACTCTTTTCCAGGTTATATGGTGTAACTCAAGTTCACACGCTGTGCCATCAATCATCAAATAATTAGGGGTTCAAAGCATCCAACAAACTATATACTTAGGGTAAGGAAACACAAGAACATAGTTATAATGAAGTTATTTAATCCTTCATCTCTCTCCATGAATTTTCAGAGTTTCTTCAAAATGTTCAGAGAGGTGAGATCACAAATATTACACCTTACTATGTAACAGACATGGTGTACTTGAAAAGCTGTTTAGAAATGGGCAGGAAAATGAGAAGTGGTCTCTTATAATGGAATTTTTCTTCAAATAGAAAACAGGTAAGGAAAGGGTAGGTATGGGATACCAGTGTGTTGGTTTCTGTTCTAAAGCCAGCCATTAAAATGAACTGTTATGCAGTACTGCTGCCCAGTACCTAGGAACTGGGTTAAAGGTCTCTAAAGCAGATCAAAAATGCACAGCTGGTCCAAAATTTGATCCAACTTACGTGACAAGGGATAAATAAAGATTTCTGTTCTCTACAGGTGTTAGTTATAATTTCAAAAGTGGTTGTGCACCTCATGTTTTCACCATCTTATGTCCCAAAAATACTTGCAAAATATTTGGCTGAAAAATTGGGTAACTTGGCATGCTGAAAGGAAACTGTTCAAGGAAATGTGGATTGGGTTTTATTATTTTTTATTTGTCCTGTGAGTGCACAAATGTTTGAAATAGCATTTATTTCTTGAAACAAGAATCTGATTTAAATTTTTAATCCATATGTTAAAGTTCCACTTAAAACGCACCTCCTTTTCTAACACCAGCCACAAGCCAAAACTGTTAAACTCACATTGTGTTGGGAATGAATTATTTTTTTCAATCCTTGCGCAGGCTTTGCAGTGGTATTGTTTATGCAAGGAAACAGACACATTATAATCATAATCCTTGAAAACTGAAATATTTTTAGATAATCACACTGAAGATACTAGTGGCATAAACTACAGCCTAATGATCCAAGAATATTACATTTAAAACCTTTTTTGCTTTCTAAATGACATAACGTATGCAAGCATTTAAGTATTTTTATATTTTTCTGTACTTGCAATGATGTATTTTATTATTTGTGATTTTCTGCTGGAACTCCAAAGTAGTTTTGAGACTGGGACAATCTGGGAACTGCTAAGTTCTATTTGAATTAGTGTGGAATTTTGGCTACATAAGTCTTAAGAACCAATCAGCATCTCTGACATAAAATTTTTTTATTTTGTAGGTGAAAAAAGGCAGTACTAAATATATGACAGCCATCAAGTTTGGTGCTAGTGTGGCTGAAAGCACAGGTACCTACTCCAGTTTTTTTGAATGACTAAAACTGACTGTTGCCTTTGTAAATATGACCCCAAAGTATTTAAAATTTAAAGCCAAATTCAAACCTGATGTTCTGTAAAAAGCCATACAGTTGTACTCATATTCAAACCTAGAGGGCAGCAAAAGCTTAAAAAACCCCATCCTCTCAGCTCTGTTATCCTATTCCCGTCAAATTTCCTCTGTGAGTACATACACTACACAAAAATTCACCTGTGATAATGCTGTTAATTTCTGCCTTAATATCTATTTGATGTCATCAGTAGTGTCTCCACATTTAGAACTGATTTCTATTTTCCTATAGAGAATATTTATTACATCTCGCATCTGTGGTGGCGTTTGCCTTCCCTGCATGCATGCTGGGGACTGTGGGGAGGGGGGTAGAAAAAGTGAGAACTCTGAAAAATGAACCCTGATCAGTTTTAGAGGCTGAATGTAAAATGGAGAATGAGTATTAGACAGAGACAGTGACATTAGAAATCAGCAAAGATTTAAATCCCTATAAGACCTGTTGATTTGTTCTTGGAGAAGCTCAGTGCAGATCAGACCCCTACTATGATTTTCACTTCATAAAAGCCGTGGATGAATGAAGAGGTCACTGTTACAGTCTGAGCTCTCCAAATGGCACTTGCTATTTAAGCTCAGTAATGCAGCCTGTGTTCTTATCAGCGAACATGCTAAAGAAGTCTGAGCCTGAAACAGCCTGTCTCCAGAGGAGACGTGTTTGTCCTTTGTAAGGCTGCTTTGTGTAATACTCTGCTGAACAAGAATGGTGGGCTTGGATGGCTTAGGTAAAGGTATTTGATTGATGTGAAGGTGATGGGAAGGGCAGATGAATTTTTCTTAATGTTATACCTTTTGCCATATACACGCAAGCTTTTGTTAGAATTTGGAATAAATTATCATTTCTAATGATCCATCAGAATCTTAAATCTCTGAAATATGCTGTAGGAAGAGTAGGGAGACAGACTATTTCTGGATCTCAATTTTATATAAATACACAGCAAGATCCTAACAACTGAGTTCACTGATTCTTCATATATAGCATCATTAAAACATAGAGAATACAGCATGCTGAACTTCTGCAGGATACATTAAAAATAACATTGAGTCAAGCCTTGGGCAGAGGAGATGTAACACATGAATACTCAAGCTGGCTCGCTAGAAGGATTGCAAGGGCTGGCTACCAACAGCAAGTGCACAGATAACTCTTGGTTCTGGCAAGCTGAACTTTTTTTTTCTCCACTAACTTACTTTTGATTTGCTGTGTCGTATAAGTGCAGAAAGTAGTCTGTTGGACTCTCCCATCACACCTGCGTGATCCTTGGCTTCACACCACTCCACCAATCGTTCCACCAGTTTTACATTTTTGCCCAGCTGTTCAGCTGCTTCTGCTACGTGACGTCGGAGCCAACAACACAACAAAAAAGTTGTCACTTTTTTAAAGCAAGTGCTAAAAAAACAAGCTGGAAGTTACTAACTAGGAGGAGTTAAGAAGAACTTCACTAGCTTGCACTACCTGTGGGAGAAGTCAAGGTTACATTGAAGCAAGTAAAGCCAATCAAAATGGAAAAAAAAATCCAGAAAAACATTCTTAATCCAGTTTTTGAAATAACTTATCATCCCAGTTAATGAAGCTTGTGCACTGATTAAGAGCAGGGAAAATACAGATGATGTCACACCCCCAGCTGAGCTGTGAGCTAGGTTAAAAATTTAAAACCAGGAGGGACTGCTGCCAGAAGGGAGCACTGTGGTCAATTAGATGAAGTTTGATACACTGTAAGTCACGTAAGTTTCTTCAATAAATTTCTATTTCACATCTAATAGCTTTGCTAGAACTAGAATGAATAGTTTGAAAAAATCTGTAGGACTGAGTCAAAAATAAATACACAGCTAATTTACCTCATGAACTACTGGTTTTTAGCAGACTTCTGATTTCTTCCAGATATCCTGGAACAATCTGTTAACTAAAAGGTGCTTTTTCTTTTTGAAATTGCAGTTTATCAATTAATGGAGTATTATCCTGTTCCAAGGACCAAAGTACAACCAGGGAAAATACAGTAAGTGAACAGCAAAATAGGAATGGCAGCTCAAAACACTCATGCCTCAATATGTACTTGTAATGTGACAGTGTAAAGAAGTTCAAAAGTAAATAAGCATTTGACACCTATTTGGAGGTCCCTGGTAGTCAGTTTAGGAGTTTTGGAAAAAAAAAAAATCAACCCACAATCTTCTCTTTTTGCATATGTTTTAGACTTATTCCATGATTTCAGGAATGAAATTTAAAAAAACTCTGCTTCTCTCTTTTAAGAATCTTGGCAGCATATCACAGACTGAACCAAAGAGAATCATTTAACATAGAGAACAGTTTATTTTTACCTTGTGCATCTATTAACATTCTTAATGTTCCCAGCAGCTTGAACTGAACGGGGGGCATCTCCGATCTGAGAAATTTCAATACAGCTTCTGCAACGCCAGCTGATAGCATCTTAGCCTTATTTACAACTGCATGAATAAAGAACAGGGATTGATCT
The DNA here is from genome assembly GCA_013400735.1 of Pomatostomus ruficeps. Lineage (NCBI taxonomy): Eukaryota > Metazoa > Chordata > Aves > Passeriformes > Timaliidae > Pomatostomus > Pomatostomus ruficeps. Next base: position 1,193 of record VYZT01038280.1, on the reverse strand, counting down.
CAAGAACATTTCTGGAAGATGCAATTTATTTCTGAGATGGTCTTGAAGCATATTTTCAGATGTGGTTTGAAAAAGAGGTTGTGAGCACAGATTTCAGAAGCAGTGTGCACTGGTGATACTGTGTTGTGGAAAAATGTCACAGTTCCCGTGGAATTAAGTGCATTTTCCTAGTGTGCACATCTAATTTTCTGTGTTCAGCTTGAGCACCAACTAAAGGCTAGACTCCTCCCCTTGGTCTAGGAAAGGCATCTTCCACAAAATGTATCAGGCAGAAGCCTAGGCTAATACTTGCACGCCAAAATATGAGGAAACTTCTCTGAGTCCCAACAACACTTTCTTATTTCTCACGGGCAAGGGAACTAAAGCATCTAATGAGCAGAATAACCTTTCACCCAGTTCCAATAATTCATACAAAGAGCGCTGTGGCCTGACATGCCTGGAGTCTGTAGTCTTTTGTTGCCTTCCTCCCCCCTCCAACCTCTCTTTCATCCCTTCCACTAGTCCATGTTCTCCACTTTCACAGAGCTCTCTGAAACACATTTAAGGTGCAAACTTTGCCCAGTAGTGTACTTGGAAAGAAGTACTTACTAGGTATTTGAAATAGTGTTTTGACCCACAGCTCATCACTGAGGTCAGTTATTACTTGCTCGTTTCTTTCTAACAATGTACAGGGAAGGTTATGGAGGTCTCTGGCAGACACCCTTCAGGACAGGCTACAAGGAAGCTGACTGATGGAAGTGAAAAGAATGACTCACCTGAGGAATGTAAGCAAAACCTCAGTGGGTTTAGTTATGTATGCATGATCATTTCTAAAAGTTATGATTTGTCAAAACTGAAAATAGTAAAATAAGGTTAAATGGATGAAATACTTGTTTTTGGCTTGGCAGGAGAAAGCACACACAAGCATTACAGATTTGCTTTGTTGTTTTGTGTGTGTGCTCTACCTTTATGCTTGGTAATCAAAACTCATACAAATTAAGTTATTAGAAATGACAAAATTAGCACTCAGTTTACTGCCAACAAACAGCAGCTAATTGTGATGGGCTGGCTATTCTGACTACCTCCAGCTCTCATTTGGCAATTTTCAAAGTCTTAAGTAAGATGCAGTGTTTCAACACAGTGGGCACTGTTCTCTGGTGGGGATCCTCAGCTGTGAGACAGATTGCAAATGAAGCAACCCAAAAGAAAAATAA
>VYZT01038275.1:109407-131326 GCA_013400735.1 Pomatostomus ruficeps | reverse complement strand
CTGGATGTGCTGGTCCTTCCCCAGCAGGACAGTGTGCCAGCTCCGTACTTTGATGTGGTAAATTCCCAGGACCCTCCCAGGTCTGTTAGCCATGGATCACTGCAGTGAAACCCTGGGCTCCGATCTTACAGGAAATGGCAGCAGACGTTGTGCAGATGCTCCCCCAAAGGCAAAGGGATATCGAGCCGGGTTAAGGAAGAGCTGACACAGGGCAGAAATGGGATATGTTCTCAAGAGCAAATGGATCCATTAAATCCAGGGAAGCGCTTGTGTCCTTGGAAGTCAGAGCTGGCCTGAAGTACTGTGTCCATCCAGGGCACTCAAAAACTGAACAGGCCTTGATGTGCTAAATGAGGTTACAAATCATTTAAATAATGCTTCCAGAGAAAATTCGTCTTTCCTCGTCCCTCTGACCGTGGTTCTTCCCTTTCTTGCCTTTGCTCCTTGTCCTCTGCCACGCACCCGCTACAGAATTTTTGTTATTCTCTAAGTGCCAAATTGCTGCCCTCCCGTCACTCGATTTTTTTTAATGTTCAGTCTAATTAGGGCCCCGGAGCCAAGACGTGCAGAACAAGGGGGTCAATTGTGCTCCCACTCGCATGGTGCGGGCCCGGCGTAACTCATGGAATGCTGCAGTAAATTTCCATGAGCCTCGGCCGAGCTGCTCCGGCCGGGCAGCGCAGGGGGAGCTGACTCAACCCTCCCGGAGCGCCAGGAGGGCACCCGAGACAATCCATTACTGCGGGGAGCTGTTGCACTGCATGGGAATGAGAGAAGGAAGTGCCTGGGCGGCAGCCAGGCTGCCTCATCCGGGGTGTCCTTGGGAGCGCTGCTCGTGTGGGGCTCTGGGAGAGCGACAAGGAGGGTGGTGGGCATGGGGAACATCCGCAGGGGCCATGGCTGCTTTCCCTCTCGGGAGATCACAGCGTCACAGAATCCCAGGATCACTGAGGCTGGAAAAGACCTCCAAGACCATTGAGTTCAACCTGTGACCAATCCCAGCCTTGTCAACCAGACCACAGGGATGGAGCTTTTCACAGCAATTGGTTTTCCTTTCTGCCTCCTAAATGCGTTTTCCACGGGATGGCAGTTGGCATCGAGAGCATTCCTGTGGGAACAGAGAGATCAGGAGGGGAATGATTGTCAGGGCTGCTTCAGTGACGGGGCTAATTTAATGGGATGGCTGCGACCCAGGCTGGAGGTTGAGTAGGGAAGTGATGCAAGTCGGGGAAGAGAAGAGAGGTCACGTAAATAACATCACCCAGCGCGTTCGCTGTGAGCAAGCAGAATGTGAGTCGGGCAGAAATCTGTCTCTGTCAGGGACTCCTGCCGATCCATTTCTCCATGGATCAGCCACACGTAAAGTTAATCTGCTTACGCAGCAGCGGAGAGACTGAGATGCCCTCAATGCCCTCATCTCATCCCTGCATCCACACAGTCTCCAAATCCCAGGGGAGCGGAAATTCCATCTGCACTGGGCGTGACCGCCCCTCCTGGCTCTCCTTTCCTCTCCCCCTCTGCAAGGCATCGGGTGGGACAGGACTGAGGGGAGGGGAGTCACCTCTGAGGACATGTACATCTCGTGGAACGTGTCCGTGGCCATGGCAGGGGGTGAAATGAGAGGAGCTTTAAGGTTCCCAAAGTATTCCATGATTCTGTGGGCTGGGGTGGAAGCTTGTGGGCTCAGAGCCCCAGTGGCACCTCCGATTGTGTCTCTGTCACCGGTGTTCAAGGGAACCACACGTGTGCGTGTCCTCCAAAGCCTCGGGTGGCCTCCATCGATGGCTCCTTGTCCTGGCCAGCAGGGACGGTGCCAGCCAGGCTGCCCCAGGCAATCTGCTCTGCCCGGTGACACTGCGCAGCCACAGCAGCTCAAATGCCACGAGAAGGAAAAGAAGAAAACCTTTATTTTGTCCTGAAATCAGCCGAAGTGTGTAGGTTGGAAGATTCAGTTCGTGTTTGTAAACATTAAGGGCAAACGTGTAATTTCCTGTAACAAACAGTGCAGGCTCATTGCTGTGGGGATGGTTCACGCCGGGCTCCCGGGGGTGCTGCTCCCTGCTCCTGGACCTTGGACTGTGTCCTAAGGGCATCATTTTTCCAATCCCCTCATCCTCACAGGGATTTCTGTCCCTGCTTAGCACCACACACAGCAACAATCCCATTCTCATCACCTGAGCGCCTTCAACAGATTCTCAGCCTCAACAAGTTAATTAGATTAAAGTGTTTAAAAAAAATCACTTTCACAGTGAGACATGAGCAGAAAGCAAGATGCTTCTCCTCATCTAAGAGAGCAAGAGCCATGTATTATATCAGTTAATTGGTTCAACAAAAACTTGGATAATTCAGTTACTCCAGAGCGAGTGATTTAATAACAAACCCTTCAGTTCACGGCAGCCCGGCGCTCAGGGCGTGTGAAGATGTGCAGCAGGGCTGTGTGCTGGCAGGGCTGCGCAGGGTCCTGTGAGAGCTCCAGGTGTCTTCAGCCACAACAGCCACCAAGGGCATGGTCCTGCCTGGATGAAGGGAGGAGCGACCAGCAGGTGCCCGGAGAGGAGCAATTATTCCTGGGGACCTCTTCACGAAGGTCATCCTCAGAGGGTTTTGAGTGCAGCCTCTCAAGGCTGCGCCTCAAGACTGGCTCTGTTACAGTGATCTACATTTCTAGCCCAGTTTTCCCCAGGATGAAGCGTTGCAGTCGCACCATCTGGCTGCCTGCACGGCTGCCTCCCAGAGCCTTTGTGCCTCCCGTGCGCCCGTGGCAGCGTGTGCAGGGCTGGAAAAGCTGCATCTGACACCCCAGAAAGGGGTGACGGCTGTCAGACAGGCACAGGGTAATTGTCCCCTCGAGCTGCAGGGTGAGGAGGCGCTGGGGCCCGTCGGGAGGAGTGTGTGGGGACAGGACACAGCTGCTTTGGAGTCAGGTTGGCTCTGCTGTTCACAGAGCTGCTGTTCTGTCTCTGCAGAGCCTCTCAGCTGTTTACTCAGAGATACTTTGGCACGTAGGTGGAGCTGTCCCTGTAACGTCCCTGTCCTTCAGGCCTTCCTGAGCTTGGATCCGGCCTCCCAGTTTCTCTACAACCCCCTGTGCTGGGACCTGCCGTGCTCTGTGCCTGGGTCAGGCCATGGGCATTCCCATTCTGGAGAGCCACAGCTTGGTCCTGGCTGTGCCCTGCATCCCCCAGTCACTCTATGGTCACCCCAGTCACCTCCCAGTGACTCCACAGTCACCCCAGTCACCCCACAGTCACTCCAGTCACCTCCCAGTGACCCCACAGTCACCCCAGTCACCCACAGCCCCCATGTGCCCTCTCAGTTGGACCTTACCCTGCCAGGTGAAGGGCAGTGTGAATCCCTTTCTCTTGACAAGCACCTTTTTAAATTAATTTTTTTCCAAGGCTGAGGTACCTCTAAGTGGTATTGAACAGGTGAGATGCTGCAGGAAAATGTGATTTCTCCATGGGGAACTTTACATCAGTTTAGTTGCAGTCACAGTGCAGTTGCGTTCATCCCACAAGTGAATCCTCATCTTCAGTACCTGCCACGGAACAGCTAAATCTTAATAATTGCTGCAAACATTAGTGAGGGTTGAAATTAGATTATCTTTAAGGTCCTTTCTGACCCAAACTATTCCAGGGTCATTCTAAACCTGACCATGACCCACAGGGACCGATGGAATTGGGGTTTTTTGACTCCTTGGCTGTTTTGCCCTGGTTCAGGATGAGGAGAAGGGGGGCCCTTGGACAGGGCTCTGTTGTTGCCCCTGGAGAGGTCAGGGTGCAGAGAAGCTGAACATTTTCCTGGGCTGGGGCTCGGCTGCGTGCCGGGACTGCCGGGCAGCAGGAGCCCCAGCGCCGTCCGAGCCATGGCTCCGAGCCACGGCCCCGCTTCCTTCCAGCAGCATTGAAGTGCTTCCCTCTGTCTAGACTGTTTCATGTCCTTTCAGTGCCTTTTTTATGCCCAGAGTTTTATGGCAGCAGCTTGGGAGCGTAATTCCCGTGCCCTGGAGAAACAGCCGTCAGGACAAGAGCAGTGCTGGGGTTGTTTGTGCTCTCGTGCAGCATTGTGCCCAACAGAGAAACTCCTGCCTTCCTCAGGGCACCTGGTCTCGGACACAGTTGATGTAAATATCCTCAAAGCCATTTTATATCCAGCTGCCAGTGAATCTCCTGGAAGTACATCCACTCACTTTCCTCCTGCAGCTCATGGAACATGGAGTCAGAAGAGTTAAGCTCTTTGTTTGGTGGAGGACATGCTAGAAACTGCTGCTTCAAAAAGATTAGGCACAGTAATTAAAGCATAATTGCTATTAATAGTTGTCTTCCTAATCAGACCTATCTCTCTACCGCTCCTTACCTCAGAGGATTTTTCCTTCTTTGTGTTTTTCTGGGAATGCGTTGTTATGGATGAAACAAGGCAAACCATGGCCATGGACCTGTGGGTAAAATGTGCAGTTCAGTGAGCGCGGCACACACTGGTGGGTCCCCGGCAGGGTGGATCCGTGCTGGATCAGAGTGGATCTGTTTTCCTCACCTGCCTCCCCGTGCAGCGGCTCCCAGGCCTCTTTCACTCGCTCCCAGCCCAGTTTTACACAGTGCAGAGAGGTGGGTGCCTGTCCCCTGGGGCTGGGGTGCCCCCGAGGTGCTGGCACGAGGTGGCAGCTCTGACCGGAGCGTTCCCGTCGCAGGAGCCGGAGCAGATTGTGCCCCATGGCACTCGTTCCTTCTACCAGCAGGGTCCTGGGGAGGACAGCGGGGATCTGCTCATCCCAGCCCTTGACATTCTGGGGATCTGTTCATTCCAGCCCTTTGTGGAGCCTCCAGGGTCCAGCGCAGCCCAGGCTGTGCCAGCTGCGCTCCTCCGGGGTCTGTGCTGGGGCAGGGGCAGGGCCGGGAGTGCTCTGTCCATCCTCTCTCTGCCTCACTGTGCAAACACAACACATTTTCCTCCTGCCTGGGTTTTACCTTCCCTGCACGCTGTCTCCACCCCACTCCTCTGTGCTTCCCCACTTTCTGCCATTCCCGTTCCTGCCTGCTCCTTCCTTTCCCTTTTCCCTTCTCCAGCATTCACATTGCCCCCGAGTGCAGCCGTGCAGCTCCAGGAGAAATCCCCAAGCAATCTGCCAGCCCTTTGAAGAGGGGTTGTGTTCTTCCATGTCAGCTTAATTGCTGTGTCCCACTGAGGATGCCGAGGCCTCTGGGAGGGGAGAGCAGAGGCAGCTCGGAGCGTGGGCTGCAGGCTGGGACTGTGCCCGGGGCGCTGCAGGGCTCCCGCGGGACCCTGGCTGTCACCTGCCCCGCTGTCACCCTGCCTGCGCCCCCAGCGTCCTGTTGTGCTGTGTTTATTGCGGGAGGGTTCTTGCAGAGCTGTCCCTGCAGTGCGGAGCTCCTCACCTGCGATCTGGGAAAGTGCTGAGCAGAGAGCTCGGAAATGAGCACCTCGTTTAGTCCCCGAGCTGGGTCAGAACGGGCCGTGCCCGCTGGGAGCGGGGCTGCGCTGCACCACACAGGGTAAATCAAATCACACAGCCCTGGGGACAGATCCTGCTGACTGCCCTGCCGCCTTCTCCTCCTGAACCTGTAGATTCTGCTTTTCCCACACCCCAGGCCCCGCTCCTGCCTCTCTTACCTGGTCACTGCCAATATCGACAAACTGAACTGCTCAGAGCATGAGTTTTGCAAGAAAAAATCCACATTTTTATGGCTGAACACCTTTCCTGTCTAAACGCTGTGATTTCCTGGAAACAGCGTAAAGTTGTTGTTAATGGGCCTGACCCTGTGAGCAGCTGAGCTCGCTTCATTCCCAATGACTTCCTTGGCGAGTAAATATATTCATTTATATTCATATAAAATACAGTAAATACAAAATAACATACAGAATTTATTATACAAAATGAACATATCCATTTATATGAATTATTATACATATAATACATGAATAAATATTCATATATTCATCTGACTTTCACAGTCTGCCAGCACACATCTGCCCTTCTTGTGAGGATTTGCGTTAGTGATGGAGAGAGGCAATGGAAGGGATGTGCAGGACTTGGGCCAGGCTTATCTTATTCGCCATCCCAGCCAGGCTCAGCCGGAGCATCGCCTGCCCCCGGAGCCAGAGCCCTTCTGGAGCCCCACGAGGAACCCTGCAGCTCTGGGCACAGCGAGCTGGACTCCCGGCTGTTTTTAAGGATGGTGTTTCGGGGTGCCTGTGGATGCTGCGTGCATCAGCCCAGCGCGTTTCTGGAGCAGACAGGGTCACATCAGCACCGTGCTTTTTACAGAAATAGCTCCCAGATGTAACCATTGTGTCACAGCACATTTATGGAATTTGGCAGAATTGCAGGATGTGTGCGGTTTGTGTGCGTGAGGGTAAATCTGTGCTCCAGCCTCCTCTCTGACCTGCACACGAGGTTTGTCCCAGCCTCCCGGGCGGTGTGTCCTTGCCCAGTTTGGGACCACAATAAACAGCCCTGGGTGGTGATAAGACAAAGCCAGGGCTCGAACTCCAGGCTGGAGTTTTCCTCCGCTGGCTGAGACGGGTGTGGAAGCCGAGTCAAGGCATTTGAAGCCCCCCAGCACATGAAGAAGGGGGTTTAGCAGCCAGCAACTCCTCAGGCAGCCACAGAAACAGAGAATTCCTGGTGGGCTGCAGCAAGGTCCATCCAGGAACGGGAGGGCAGCAGCATCTCCAGAGCTGGGCGTGCCCCAGGAGCTGCCCTGGGCTGCACCATCCCACCCCAGGGAGCCTCAGCTCTGCTCAGCCCCGCTTCTGTCACCCCAGAGACCCACGGTGAGCTCTGGGGCCCTGGCAGGGGTCACCCATCGCCGGGGGAGTCACCTGTCCACATCTGTTTGCTATACCATTAGCTGGGGTTCCCAATCTCCAGTGGAAAATGAGAACAGAATTACTTCCCTTCTTGCATCTATCTGACATTTTTTCCGTGGCTTTTTAATGCTGTTGAATGGTGTCAGAAAAATCCAAGCTTGAGTGAAAGCAGGACTGGTAAATGCTTTCATTCCTTTGGCTGATGGGCACCAAGCACCTCCCATTGCCTGTTCCTGTAATACTGTAATTAATGGTTTGATGTATCTGTAAAAGTGGGGAAGATAATCCTAACCCTCTGCAAAGGGCTTTCTCTGAAAAACAAAAGGGCACACGAGAAAAGAGGGCATCTCGGGTTTGTTCCTGGTCGTGTGTGTTCCCAGCCATTGAATCCTATGGCGGGTGATGAGCAGTGACACACCAGGGCTCAGTCCCATCCCGTGTCAGAGGAGGCAGCCTTTGAGGGGATTTTAGCCACAAAAACGGGATAAGAAAGGTCTTTTAGTCACAAGCCTGGAATAAGAAAGGTTTTTAGCCACAAAAACGGGATAAGAAAGGTTTTTAGTCACAAAACTGGAATAAGAAAGGTTTTTAGTCACAAAAACGGGATAAGAAAGGTTTTTTAGTCACAAAACTGGAATAAGAAAGGTTTCCTCCTTGTGGGAGTAGATAAACTGTCTCGCAGAGGCTTGGGGAGCGGTTTGCAGTGGGGCTCCCTGGCTGCCCACGTTCTGCCCCCCAGGCTGTGGGTGTCACACGCAGGGACGAGGCTGTGTCACCCCAGAGCCAGGACAGGCTGGTCTCCGTGTCTTGCCCTGCTTCAGGAGGAACAGATGTAACCTATTTGTTGGATGTCTGAAGGGCATCAGGGAAAGGTCAGTGGTTAGAATATGGATGACGCGCTCCACGAGTGCTTTAAAATAGCACAGTTCATTAAACGCCGAGGAGCAGGATGTTCGGAGTTAAGGGGGGAATTGCCTTCCTAATCCCCTTTGTGGCCGGTTTTGTGTGGAGGAATTTAAAATAGTTTGATATAGTTTTGCATAGGGGATTTTTTGGCCTTGCTATGAAATATTCATGCTGCAGTTAAGAGGGCTGAATCGGGGCTTGCAGTCTGCTCCTGTGACTGACATGCACCCCCGTGCCCTGCCTGTATTCCTGCTTTTTCCAGTACCCAGGCAATGGTGGAGCAACCACCACCAGTGACAAGCATGTTCGCTGTCGTTGGGAAGCCATCCCGGGTAAGAACAGATTGCCTCCAACATTTGCCTTCAACAATTTATCTTCAACAGATTGTCCTCAGCCTCCTGAAGGAGGAGTGGATTTGCTTCTCCAACTCCAGATTGGAAACTCTGCCCCTGAGCCATGAAAGCAACGGCAGAAAACAGCTCCCTGTGTTCTTCTGGAAACAGAGGAGCGTTAAAGACTGAGCCGATCCCACAAATGAGGCAGGGATTTAATGGGAGTGGCCCCGGGAAGCGGCCGAGGGCTGTCCCTCGGGAATGCTGCCTGCAGGGCACCCATCCCGGCTGCCAGGGCGGGCGGGAGCTGCGGGCATCCAAAGAACTCACCCAGTCCCCTCCAGCACAACCAACACAGGCAGCAAATCCATGGCAAACCGTTTCCTCTGGCCACGCTGGAGATCCGGTGCTCCAGGCACCCGCCTGCCCCGAAGGGAGCCCTGAGCAGCACCAGGGCAGGCACCGCAGGAGCTTTCATCCTCCTGTCCCTGAAACACAGCAGTGGGATGGAAACTCCCTCATCCGGCAGCGGCTGGATGTCAGGATTGTCACTAATTCTTCCTGGAGGCCGCCACGAATCGCTCTGCTGCGGGAGGGGTGGCAGTGGTCACGGAGAGGGTTCGGGGAGGCAGGAGGGCTGGTCAGTGGTCACGGAGAGGGTCCGGGGAGGCAGGAGGGCTGGTCAGTGGTCACGGAGAGGGTCCGGGGCGGCAGGAGGGCTGGTCAGTGGTCACAGAGAGGGTCCGGGGAGGCAGGAGGCTGCTCAGCGCCTGGACCTACAGGTGGTTCTGCCGGGAGCCTCCCGGCTGGGTGAGCGTTACCCCAAAATGCACAGGGCAGTTCTGGAGCTCCTTGCCCTGAGGTCCATCAGTGCCACCAGCAATGGACTCGAAACGGGCACGAAGGGCTTCACCCCCACTCTTTACGCTGCTGAACCCCCTGAAATACTGCGCGTGGAGAATTCCTGCTCTGTTCGCTCCCTTCCTCGGGGAGACCCAGGTCAGCGGTGCCGGCGGGCAGGAGAGCGCGGTGCTCCGGGATCAGCCCCGCTCCGTGACTCGCTCACCGTGCACACCGCGCGGTCCGGCTGTCCGGCCGGGCTCCTGCGGGAAAGCTCCGCTGCAGGGGCTCCCCGGTGTCCGGCCGGGCTCCTGCGGGAGAGGCTGAAGGAGCTCTTTCGGTGCTCCTGTGGAGCTGGCTCTGTGCCTGGCTCTGCAGAGCCCCCGGGCCGGCTCCCTGCGGGCAGCGGCCTCGCCCCTCCTGCCCGGGGCACACGAGAGGCAGGGGATGCTCCCGCCCTTCCCCGGAGCTTTCTTTAGGAGCAGCTTCGCCCGGCATCGGTAAAGCCGCGGCTGTCACGCAGCAGTCGCGGAGCCGGAGCGAGCCGGGCAGCAGGCGCGGGTGGCAGCCGGGCATGAGCTGGTTTAGCAAACAGCTCTGCAGCAGCCGGAGCCCTGCCAGGCTCTCCCGAGCTCGGGAATGCTCCGGGATTCCGGGCCCTGCTCCGGGCACAGGCGCGCTCACCTGTGCGACAGCGGCAGGCTCAGATGCCACCCACAGGCTGGTGAGGCTTTTCCACTGCACAGTGCGTGAGTGATGTGCCCCGCCAGCCTTCCCCTGGCAGCTGGAGAGGGCCCGGCTGCCCGGGCCGTGCCCAGAGCCCAGCACGAGGAGGATGAGGAGGGAGGCCCCGCTCTCACCTGGATACCGTTGCTTGGGAAACCACTCCCTCCTCTGCCGCTTCGCATCCAGCGGCTCTGCCTTCCAGAAGGCGAGGTCACCATGGAGCAGCCCCAGAGCCCGCAGAGGGACAAGAGGAAGCACAGGGAAGGGGTGGAAATATTCCTGAATGTTTTGTGAGAACAAATACCTGAAAATATTCGTGTTTTCACGTGCAACACCCAGAGAAACAGACTTGTGCTTGTGTGGGAGTGTGCTCCAGGCTGGAGTCGCTCCAGGCCAGAGTCTGCTGGCTCTGAAGGTGAAACTCTGACCGCACAGGTCTCAGGGTCTGAGCTTTAACTGTGCTGTGAGTCCTCAAGTCAAAAATTGGACACTTCAGTCAAATTTTCTTTGCCTTTTCCTGGGACAGGCCCCTCTGGTCACCAGGACATCAGGTGTGTTTTTTTCCAGTGTTCAGATTTTTGGATGGGGTAAGTGGCAGTTCCTCGTGGGAGCCCTTGGGCCCTGCAGGTCACTCCTCCAGCTGGCAGCACAACCTTCCCTTCGAAACTGCTCCCCGATCACAGGAACCGGCACTTTTTGATATTCCTAAACCATGACATTAATCATTTGCTATTTTTGTTCACTCTGTCAGAAACATTTGGTAAAGCCCTTTTAACTTCTCTTCCCCTCCTCAGGCTGCTTTCCAGGCACTCACAACCCCCTCTCCTGGACCAGAAGCCTCCTCTCTGCCCTCCCCGGCTCCGTGCTGTGGGATGCATCGGAGTGAGCAGAGCGAACAACCAGCATCTTCACCAGCTTCTCCTCTTCCTGCTGCGAAGAGCAGGTTTCAACTGGCAGGGCTGTGCCGCAGAGAGGAGCTGGGGTGGCAGCACTTCTGGCAGCCTGTCAGGGACCGGCTGCATCCAGGGCAGCGCTGGAGGAATGGGCGTCCAACGCCGGCGTCCCCATCCACCGCTCACGTCACTTCGATCTGACAGAGAGAGAAACATCTCTCTGAGCTAAAGATCTTCCACCCAAACCTCCAGGACACTTAATTGCCACGCAGCCAGTGCATTTCACGGTGCCATTACAAATAATTTAACTACAACGATATGGCAGTTTAATTTGCCTTATTTATCTCAATCATTTTGCGTGAGGGAGATGGATGCCGCAGCAGGAGTTCACGTGGATGCTCCGTCTCCGTTAATGCGCTTTCAGGTGAGGGCTGCACGACACCTCCCTGCACGAGAATTAATCTTGTGGGCAATTGGCCTGAGCTGAAACAGGCAGAGCAGGAGAACAGAACTTTGCCTCGTGGCTCCGAGCCCAGCCAGGGCTCTGTGGTGAGCTGGTTGGGAAGCGCCTTACCTGGGAGCCCAGGAGAGGGGAGAGGCAACACAGATCCCCCACGCCCATGTCCACGGCGTCCTGCTGAGCACGTACTTTGCTGCTTCTTTCTTTTTTTAGTTTGGAAATGTCAGCACTTTCCGTTCCCATGGGAACCCTGCCTTTTCCCTCGGCGCGTTGTTGCGCTGAAAGCTGCTGGGGCTGGCGGGGCTGTGGTGGCTCTGGAAGTGTGTGCCAGCCGTCCCTGGCTCCCGGCCAGCGGGAGGGATGCACCCAGCCCTTCCCCGGGGGTCCTGCCCTCCAAGCCCCCCGAGTGGGGCCAGGCCCAGCGGCTCTGGGCTCCCAGGGACAGCATCGGCCACAGAGTGACTGGGACAAGGGGTCAGAAGCTGATGGTGAAAACTCTTGTGGGCCTGATTGTAATCTCTTATTACAATTATTCTGATTATTCTAATTCTCTACAGCCACCCGGGGTGAGGCTCTTCTCCCCGGGAACAAGGGTCAGAACCAGAGGAAACGGCCTCAGGCTGTGCCAGGGGAGTGTCAGGCTGGACATCAGGAGGAATTTCATCACAGAAAGCGTGGTCAGGCATTGGAAGGGACTGCCCAGGGAGGTTTGGAGTTCCCATCCCTGGAAGTGTCCAAGGAAGGCCTGACAAGGTGGGGATCAGTCACAGGTTGGACTTGAAGGTCTGGGAGGGCTTTTCCACCCTCGATGAATCTGGGATTCTGTGATTTTACAGAGCACCCGGTGACCTCCTGGGAGAGTGCGGGATCTCCGCGGTGTGGAGGGGGCCTGGCAGGTACACGAGCACTGTGGTGATGGTGAAATTCGTGTTCTTGGAGTAAAAACCTGATTTTGCCACTGTTACAATTCTCCGAGTTAGAGGGGATCTGTTTGCTTCTGAAATAATTTGTGATGGGGTAAAGCAGCAGCAGCAGCAGCAGCAGCGGTTGGGCGGCCGGTGCTCCCGAGGGGACACTCTGGAATAAACTGAGTGGGACACCCTGGAACATGTTGAGTTAACACAGCTCCCCGAACACGCCGAGTTCACTGGGTTTAGGGGTGCCACGCCAGTTCTCTCCATTGCTCAGTTTTCAAACGCTGCTGCTTAAAAAAGCTCCTTTCAGAGCAGTGGGACGTGTGAAACAATGCGGAGCTGCTGACAGGTACCATGGCAATGGCTGTGCCAGGAGCTGCGCGGCTCTGCCGAGCTGCTCTGCTCTCGCCTGAGCTAATTTCCACTCCATATTTATGAGTTTTCCCACTGCTGAAGGATGCTGACAGCCCTCCCCTGGAGTGCTGGTGTCTCGGGCCAGGGCTGTGCCCTGTGTGTGCTGGGCAGGGGGAAGTGGCCACAGCTCTGTCCGTGCCTGGCGGGCAGGTCAGGGACGGTGGGAGCCGAACACCAGCCTGGGAAGTGACCCTGGGGTCAGGGTCCCACATGGGATGTTCCCTGTGGCACTCCCACCCCGCTGTGCCCAGCTGTGCCTTTGTGTCCCCGCCAGTCCTGGAGCCCTGTCCCCTCATCCCAGTGGGGCTATGCCATCCCTGGTGTCCCCCAGCCCCATCCCAGTGGGCTGTGCCATCCCTGGTGTCCCCCAGCCCCATCCCGGCAGGGCTGTGCCATCCCTGGTGTCCCCCAGCCCCATCCCAGTGGGGCTGTGCCATCCCTGGTGTCCCCCAGCCCCATCCCGGTGGGACTGTGCCATCCCTGGTGTCCCCAGCCCCCTCCCGGCGGGGGCTGTGCCATCCCTGGTGTCCCCAGCCCCATCCCGGCGGGGCTGTGCCGCAGCAGGGGCTGCTCCCCTCCCTCCTGATGCAATGTTCCAGGCTCTGGGAAGCCAGGATTTCAGAGCAGGAAGGTTAATTGCTATTTGCTTTCCAAGCCTTTATCTCGTTTTTAACTCCTCTCCCTTTCATCTTCCCTCTCTGCTTTTTGAAGAACCACTTTCAGAGATCTGTTTCCAGGCTCCAAACCAGCTGCAGGTTCAGGGCCAGGCAGAATTAGCAGAGGAGGTCCATTTTCGGGCCGTGGTGGTGCCTGAGCAGGAGCCTGTGCTCCTGTGGGACGCATTTTGTAGGAACAGGACTTTAGGGTGTGGGGAGTCACCAATCCCAGCTCCCAAGGGTGGCCTGGCCCTGTGAACCCCGAGTGCCTCCTCTCTCAGCTCCTCTGCTTTGACTCCATCTCCGCCTTTCTGTGAGAAATAAAAGCACCTTTAACCATCAGGTGCTTCCCTTGCCATAAAGATATTTACACACTTCAATAAAGGCAGCTCTCAGGATTTCGTGTGAGTTAAGCAGATGGAGCTCGTGGGGTGTTTTTGCAGCCTCTCAGGGATTTTACTCATTCTCTCTGCACTTGCTGCACATCTCTGTTAAGCACTCAAACACTGAACCTGAATGCAGATCTCCAGGGTCAGTCTAAACACTGGGTAATTGAATTTTCCATGGGCAAATTCACTGCCCTGCTCTTCTGGCTGGTGGCTTTGTTTGCCGGGGAGCACCCTAGGTGCTCCTGGTGCGCTGTTTCCCCCCCTGTGCTACCCAGAGCTTTCTAGGAGCAATCTCCAGGATCCTCACCATGGCCCAGCGCCTGGGCACAGCCAGGGTCCTGCACTCACATCTCCACTTTTATTCCCAGACTTATTGAAGCCTCTCTGCTTGGATGAGTGGAGTGTTTGGGAGCACTGTGTGCCTCAGCTGCTCTTGCTTGTTAGTGACTCTCCTGCCAGGCTCTTAATCATCCATATGTTTTATCAGCAGTGATCTTGCATTTGCTAACAATCTGCAGATTAGAAAAAAATTATCCCCGGTCCCTGGCGAGCCCCTCCACGGGCAGGGCTGTGCCGATGGTGCTGTGCTGACAGTGCTGTGTTGATGCTGCTGTGCCCATGGTGCTGTGCTGATGGTGCTGTACCGACGGTGCTGTGCCGATGGTGCTGTGCTGATGGTGCTGTGCTGACAGTGCCAAGGGTGCTGTGCCGACGGTGCTGTACTGATGGTGCTGTGCCCATGGTTCTGTGCCGACGGTGCCAATGGTGCTGTGCTGATGGTGCCAATGNTGATTGTGCCGAGGGTGCCGTGCTGATGGTGCTGTGCTGATGGTTCCGTGCCCATGGTGCTGTGCCCATGGTTCTGTGCTGATGGTTCCGTGCCAATGGTGCTGTGCTGATGGTGCTGTGCCCATGGTGCTGTGCCCATGGTGCTGTGCTGATAGTGCCAGTGGTGCTGTGCCCATGGTGCTGTGCTGATGGTTCCGTGCCAATGGTGCTGTGCCCATGGTGCTGTGCCGATGGTGCTGTGCCGATGGTGCTGTGCTGATGGTTCCGTGCCCATGGTGCTGTGCCCATGGTTCTGTGCTGATGGTTCCATGCCAATGGTGCCGTGCCAATGGTGCTGTGCCCATGGTGCTGTGCTGAAGGTGCAGGGGGTGAAACGGAATGGGCTTTGAGGTCCCTTCCAGCCCAAACTGTTCTGGGTTTCCGTGAATCTGTGATTCTGTGAATTTCTCTGACCTGTGATCTTATCAAGCAGTGGAAGCACATTTATTTGACAGAATCTTCTGTCTATAAAACCGTATTAGCAACATCTACACTTTTGTCCCTTAACTCTGTCTCAGTTCTTCCATTACTTTTCCTGTCTGGAAATCTGCCAGTCTGCTTGATTTTCACTAAATCAGCATCAGCACTTTCTTCCTGATTTTCCCCGGCGTTCTAAGGTGTATTCAAAATCAGCAGCACTGGGTCAGCTCTCTGTTCAGGCTCTGGTGTTGCTGATTGTGGCGATTTCACATCTCCCTGGTTGCCGGGGATTGGGAGTGGGAGTGTGTGTGTGTGTGTCACTGCCCTGTGGCCCAGCTCTGCCCTCTGCCCCCGGCCAGGACACAACTCCCTGCACTCAGACCATTCCCCTCATCTCCCCTTGCGCAGCTCCAGCTGCTCCTGAGCCCTCCCATCCAGGGCCTTTTCGCTCTTCATCAGTTTCCTTCTCTCTCCGTTTCCTCCTCAACCTCTTTCCTCCTAATTCAGCTCATTAGAAATGCAAAGTGTACAAAAACCTGACCTCGGTTAATGACCTGCCCGTTTAACACCACCCTGTGTTTGTGGTTTAACGGGGCTGCTTTCCTCACAGTCAGTAGAGATGCCAATTGCGTTCCTAAATAAGCTTCCACCAGGGTGTTTTTAGTTACAGGGACTCTCGCAGTTCTTATGCACATCCCCACTTTTTAATTTCTTGTCTGCAGCTCGGCACAGGCTCCGGCTCCCAGACAGCACTCAGGAATCCACAGGGACGGGAGGATTTCATATTGACTCTAAATAAAGAGTAGCGTTACACAGAGGGATAAACAGATCCAAACAAAGCAGCAGCCCGGACCCCAGGGTTTTCTGCGAGGAAGGGAAGGTTTGATTTGTTACCCCACGCCTGAGGTCAGCCCTGCTGCAGCACCACAGCTCTCATTCCTCCTCCTCTCCCACAGAAGAACCCTTTGGAACGCCTCTTTTCCTTTATAATTCATTATCCTGTAAAAAAGCATCTGTTTGGGGGGGAAAAGGCCATTTCCTGGGTGCCAAGTGGACATCGTCTCCGTGTTGGCTTTCCAGGGTCTTTTGCACAGGAACAGCCTGAGGCGACAGGGGCAGAGGGGAGCTGGGACTGGTGCCTGGATGGCTCCGGGGAAGGGCAGCTCCGTGTGCCGGGAGCTGGGGGGTCCTGTCCTGGTGCTGTCCTTGCTCTCTGCCACCCCCCTGTCACCCCCTGTGCTGTCCTTGCTCTCTGCCATCTCCCTGTCACCCCACATGCTGTCCTTGCTCTCTGCCATCCCCTGTCACCCCCTGTGCTGTCCTTGCTCTCTGCCACCCCCCTGTCCCCCCTGTGCTGTCCTTGCTCTCTGCCACCCCCCTGTCCCCCCTGTGCTGTCCTTGCTCTCTGCCACCCCCCTGTCCCCCCTGTGCTGTCCTTGCTCTCTGCCACCCCCCTGTCCCCCCTGTGCTGTCCTTGCTCTCTGCCACCCCCCTGTCCCCCCTGTGCTGTCCTTGCTCTCTGCCATCCCCCTGTCACCCCACGGGCAGCAGGACCTGGCACATGTTCTCGTCTTCTCCTGCTCACCGGGGCTGCAGAGCCAGACCAGCAGCTCCCGAAGCCAGCGCCAGACAAGCCCCAGTGCCCGCCCCAGTACCGCTGTCACTTGTGTCACCTTTCCCTGCAGTGAAATGCCACCCGGATCCCTGCAGTGTCTCCCGTCACCCTCCCGCTGCTTCTGGCCTGTTTGGATGCGGGATTTACTGCCAGGGCTTTGCTGCTGCCTTCTGCTGTCCGCTGCCGGCCGGGGAGCCACGCCCGGGAGGTGGCAGGACGGGAGCCCCGCACACACGGGGGCATTTAAAGGATGGGGCTTCCGCAGAGCTGAGCAGGCTTGGGGACCCAGATCCTGCAGGATTCCGTGCCCAAGCCCTTGTAAATTAAGTATTTACTTACAGTCAGATTCTCGCACGCACATCAGGGACAGCATTAGCAAATCCAAGCCCTCATGCCTGAAAATCAGGAGCCGGGGGTGCAAAGCCTGGGATGGAGAGCGAAACGCCCAGGGCTGCTGCTCCTGCTGTCTGATCTGTGGCCCCCGCTGAGCACCCTCTGGCCCATCTGCCTCTCACATTCTCCAGCCTTCTTTGACAATCAGCAGAGAGATTTTTCTTTTGACAGAGTCTGTGATTACTTTTCATGAAGAGCAGGAAGGGGGACTTTCAGGAAAACACCACTAAATATCACGAGAATCATAAAGGAGACACAAGTGCTGGCTGTGGTGGCCAGTGGTGGGTCGTGGCAGAGCTGCCCTGGCGTCCTGTGGACACACGACCCCAGGGATGTGTTTTTACGGCCTCCCAGTTCACAGCAGAGTCCCCAGAGGCAGAGACACACAGAGATACCCTCCTCCCTGCCTGTTACAACATTTACAGAACCAGTCTGTAAATAGAATTATAGGAATGTTTTAAATGGATTTCTGAGCTGGATTCAGAACTATTCCCCAGTTGCATTCCCTAAATATAAACCAGAGCTTGTCTTGCTGGCACAAAAGTGCCGAGAGCGTCTTGCAGTGCTGCCTCTGTGGGCACCCGAGGAGGCTGGAAGTTGTATTTGCACTTTTTAGGGGCGGCTGAGGTACAACTGCAGCTCGGGGGGGAAGAGGAGCCCCCGTGACCCTTCCAGCCTGGCACAGGCACGGAGCCTCCAAAGGGGGGACTCTGTGGTGAGCACACGGAGCAAAGCTCGTCCTGACACCCTGGGCAGGGAAAGGTTTGCTGGGAGCTGCTGACTTGAACAGCCACACAGTCAGGCCGAGTGTCTCTGCTGCATTTCAGAGTAAAACCAGACAACTGTGAGTCTTAGTCTGAGGATATTTGGTGCAATAATGGAACCACAGAGTCCTGGAATGGTTTGGGTGGGAAGGGACCTTAAATCCCAGCCAGTGCCACCCCTGCCATGGCAGCGACACCTCCCACTGTCCCAGGCTGCTCCAAGCCCCGTCCAACCTGGCCTTGGGCACTGCCAGGGATCGAGGGGCAGCCACAGCTGCTCTGGGCACCCTGTGCCACGGCCTCCCACCCTCCCAGGGAACAATTCCTGCCCAATATCCCATCCATCGCTGCCCTCTGGCAGTAGGAAGCCGTTCCCTGTGTCCTGTCCCTCCAGGCCCTGAGCTTTGCTCCTGCTCCTTGCTGGGCTCTTCCCAGCCCCTTCCCCATCCCGAGAGTCTCTCTCACTCCTGCAGCTCCAGGGGCAGGGAAGGGGTGGATGCTGTCGGCCCCTCTGACCTGCCCAGCAGCACGGGCTCTGTAATTACTCCCTGGAATATCTGCCTCAAGCCAGAAGTTGTGTGCTGGAACTGAAGGAGCCTCTCTCTAATGAGCCTGTCCCTGGATGTCAGCAGTAATTAATGTGCATCGCCCTGCAGGTTCCCACCTCCTCTTAATAGGCTGAAATTTTATCCTCTGGTTATAATTGCAAATTATGGTTAAAATTTTACATGCCTGGGAGTCGGGCAGCTGGATGCTGCAGCTTATTCCCCTGTGGGCACACGTGGGGAGGCGGCTGAGATGGTTCCAGCCCCTCCTTTCCCTCCTGGCCCTCTTACACCTGACTTCCACCCTCATCACCCTCTTCTCCTCCCTCGTCCCCATCTCTTCTTCTTCTCTCTCACTTTGTCTCCTCCTTTCCTCACCTTTCTTTGCCTCCTTTCCTGTGTCGGAGGTACAGCATCTGAGCCTAAATCACTGCAGCTTATTGACCTCATTTGGCTGCAGGAGACACCTCAGCTGCTGGCCCCGGTGTCCCCGTGGCCAGCAGTGCCCAGCTGAAGGTGAAGGATGCACAAACCCTCGCTAAAGGGCTTCCACACTCCCCGACACGAACTGATGGCAGAACGCTCCCTCTGTGCACCCCCTGGGAAGATCTCCCGTCTGGAGCCGGCCTGCAGTGCTCAAACTGGCCTGGAGCCAGGGGTGAGTCCCCTGACCGTTGCCATAGTGTTATAATTATTCATTATTGTAGGAAAATATTGCATGAAGGGGTGAGGGACATTTATTCCAGATCCAGGGAGTAGATGGGAAGGAGCTCAGTGGCTGGTTGCAATAGCCAGGTGTTTCGAGGAGAGGCTCAGTCTTCTTTTCCAAACCTTTTCATCAAAAAAGTAATTAAGGAATAAGAGAGAATCTGGGCTTTGTTCCTCTGAATTCTCAGAGCACAGGAAGCTGGGAGCAGGCGTGAGGTGCTGAATGATGGGTCAGGCAGGCTGGAGAGCTGCCCGGGGATGGACGCAGCTGGGCTGGAGGCTGACGGTGATGCTGACAGCGCTGTTGACCACTCGAATTACGGACGAGCCCTGAGAGCCGGGCCCCGCTCTGACATCTCGGCCGGCCAGCACTGCAGCTCTGATGCTGGGAACGGGGGTTTATGTAATTTCAGATGCAGGTACCTGCTGAAAGGCAAAGCAGAGCTGACAGCCTCGCTCCTGGATCCGGGAATGCCAAATGTGTCCAAACAGAGCGGCTGCACTTCAACAAGGAGTGGCCCTGAGAGCTGAGGGCTGTGCTTGGGTCATTTCGGCACAAGCAGCAGTCATTGCTTCCAACACCTGCAGAATTTCAGCACGAACAGCCGTCCATCACCCCCTGGCTGCTGGCTGGGGTGTCCAGCCAGGCCCCGAGCCAGGCACTCGGCATCCCTGGGCTGTGCTCCAGCCTCACCTGGGCAACCCCCACGTGTGGCTCTGCTCACCTGACACGCACCTGCTCTGCTCTCAAAGCTCCAGCTGCCTGGGGGTGACAAACCGGAGTGGGTGATAAACACATGGATCGTGCACTGAACAGATAATGAATGACATTTTCTATTGAAAGCGTGGAATCACAGAATCCTGGAGTGGTTTGGGGGGGAAGGGACCTTAAATTTCATCTCATTCCACCCCTGCCTTGGGCAGGAACACCTTCCACTGTCCCAGGCTGCTCCCAGCCCTGTCCAGGAGCTGGAACATTTCAAGGGATCCGGCAGCCACAACTTCCCTGGGCAGCCCGTGCAGCTCTCTCAGTGAAATTCAACCTGCTGGAAAACAAACACAGCTAAGGATTCACTTTACATTTGGAAAGCTGCATTCTGAATTTTTTAGCTCAAAACTGCAAGTGACAGAGAACCCAAATCGGGAGAATTTGTAGGATTTACAGTATAAATAATTAAAAGGGAAAGAAAAAGACATTACTCATGAAAAGTGCATTCTTGTCGATCAAAGCTGCAAACAGAGAGTGCTTTTATAAAGGCATCTGCCAGCCTTTGATACGCTCTGTGGAAACCTTGTCAGGTATTTTGAGAGCGGAACGTGGGGCTGTCGGGCTCCAGTGATGTTCCCCGTTTCGAGGACGAGTCAGCAGCAGCAGAGGGGGGTGAGCTCAGCCAGGGGGTTCCTGTGCTGCCTCAGCGAGGGGCTTTAGGAAAAAAATGCAGAAAACTGGAACCTGAACAAAACTGTTCCCCGGGTGGAGGAACAAAGTTGCAGCGGCGCCGTGGCCCGGGCAGAGCTCGGCGCAGCCGGGCTGCCATGAATGCGCTGCTCATTAAACTGCTCAGCTGGCTCAGCCCCGGCTGCTCGGCTGAAAGCAGCACCTGCCAGCGCCGAGGATCCCATTCTTCAGCAACAGCTCAGCTGGTTCAGAAGGGGAGCTCGGAGGCAGATGAACAATTTATGCAGAGTGGGATCCATGACAAAGTAGCAGCCACTTTGGTGAATACAAGCATCTTTGTACAAGTGCCCAGATGGTTCAGGAGCGGGGCCGTGGCTGTGAAAAGCGCCGTTGTTGTTCGGGCTCGGCATCACGCCCCTGACAACGTGCTGGGCACAGCCCCTGGTCCTGGGAGCCGCGGGATCCAGCCTCCCGACAGACATCCCACACAGGCCGAGTCCCTGGCCCTGCTGACATTTTTTCTGCAGGATTTTGTCCTTCCCAGGGTGTTGCCTCTGTCTCACGGCTGCAGCACCACTGCCTGCAGGGCCCTGTTCCCGCTCTGTCCTTTACATTAACTGGACATTTGCATGTCTGGCCTGTGGACACTGAGATGACCAAGCCTGGTGCTCAGCGGTCTCTCCACGGGCACAAGGGTCACAAAGGGTGCCCAGCCTGACAGGCAGCGCCGGCACAGCCAGCCTGGCTGGGGACGGGGGCACAGGCTGGGGATGGGGGGACAGGCTGGGGCAGACTCATCTCTCATCACCCATCACCAGACAACCCTTGAGCTGCAGGATCCTGAAGGATCCCAGTCCAGAGTGTTGGCTCTCCACAGCAGGAACGGTGTGTCAGGGACAGCAGAGTCTGGAGAGCCGCTGGCCTGAGAGCAGTGGAACGTTCCAGGGGAGCTGGAAAGACGTGCAGGGAGAGACACTGCCCTGGAGCCCGGAGTGATCTGGAAGGGCTGGTGGGAATGGCTGGGAAAGGTGAGGAATGTGGCTCTGCAAACCCTTTCTGGCTGGGAAGGCAGGGAATGAGCAAAGCTGGAGCAGAGAGAGTGTGAGGAGAGCTGGAGAGCTGTGGTCCATGGAGGCTGGTGCTCCTGGGGCCTGGAATGCCGCTGAGGGGACAAAGGTGAGACTCAGGCACAGAGGGGCTGAGCCAGGAAGGTGCAGAGGGAATGGCACAGGATGGCCGTGGCTGGAGGCAGAAACCTGCAGCAGTTCTGGCTGGATTCCCATCCTCCTGGTCACTGCTGATGCTGCCACCAGGTATTTCCCTTCCCGGAGCTGCACCAACTGCATCCCATGAACTCGGATGGCTCTCAGAGTCCATTTTGTCCAAGAACCAGAGATTTAAAAGTTTCCTTCCATAACAAATGAGCACTGAGGGACAAGCTCATGTCCTGGGGGCCACACTGGCACTTTGGCTGGCGCTGCTGGAAGGACCACAGCAGCTGCTGAACCTCCATGGGAATACCAGCCTGGTAAAGGAATTGGGCTCTGACAGGAGAGCTGGGCACAGGCTGGTGCTTTGGAGGGACCTGTGGGCCAGCTGGGTCACACCCAGTCACCTGCTGTCCTTGGGGACAGAGTCCCTGGGGCAGCCCCCGCCCCTCTGATCGGGGGTCTGGGGTGCGGGTACCCCCTGCCACAGGTGCGACCCTGCTCGACATCGCTGGCAGTGCCCGGTGCCACCAAACGGGGGCTGCCCCTCTGCCCTGGCCGTCTGTCCCCGGCGCGGGGGAGCCCCTCCGTGGGCACCGGGCCGCGGGGAGCGGGCGGAGGTGCGGACACCTGCGGGGGAGCCCCGCAGCGCCGGGAGCCCGGGACCGCCCCGCTCCCCCG